>JAECUM010007040.1:0-82973 GCA_016617855.1 Megalonaias nervosa | reverse complement strand
TATATATATATATATATATATATATATATATATATATATATATATATATATATATGAGTGTGTGTGTGTGTGTATGTGTGAATATATGAAATCCTTTCCTGTCCAGGTTCAGAGCAGGTCAATTGTGTATTTCACGACAAATCACTTTACAAAAATTGCATGGGCACAAAATAACCGTTCAAATGATGTTTTTACCTTCAATACAAAACATATAAAGAACCAAATATTATCAAATACCAACATGTGCAAGAACTGTGTGTTCAATATTACAACGCGAAATAATCTCCTGATTTTCAAGTTTATTTTCTCCATCATTTTTATTATTTCCTGCCTGTTCAGAATCTAGAAACCTTCCGAAATGTCATTTATCTTAGCAATAAATGGGACATTAAAATCAGATAGTCAGCATCGTTTCTGGACATTTGCTTCAAATATTCTCTTAATAATGAATTGCAAGTGTTTATGTATTTTCTGGAATGGACCACAGGGTACATCTGTTAGTTTTGTCAAATTACAAAACAAGTAAAGAGGTCGATTCCAATAAACATTACTTTCGTTTTAGTCCTTCTATTTCTTTCTGATCAATGCCAAACCACGTTGTTTCTTTAGTGTGTAGGCCTCCTTGTCAGGTTATAGTTCATTTTAAAACTACCGTTAATGAATTCCTTTGAGACCATAATATAATGCATTGACAGCTAATCTCCTGCTATGTACAGTACCACCAATAAATGCCAAGTTGAATTGTATCCGCCTTGACATGACTAGAATGGACAAATTAGGCCTTGGTAATTACTTCTGGTAGAATTTTTTTGCACAAAGAGACAAAACAGTTTTCTGCAGTCTGCGCTACATTTTGACGTAATTTTATCAACGTTATTTACAATCTGCGTAACAGTTTGCACACAGTTATATACATAAGCAAGGTCAAACACTTTATAACAGCCAGATCAAGAAAGAAAGAATTGTATTAGAAACAAACCCACAAAAAAGAGTAAGCTATTAATCTCATCAAAACTCATGAAAACAGTGAGAAAGTACACAATTGATCCCTTACTGATATGTAGAAAAAGGGATAATATTTTTATTAAGCAAAAGGAAAGATAGCATACAACACAGAATCATATAATATGTCAAATGAGTAAAGATCTATAAATGAATGTTCGGGGTATTAAAATACGTCCTAACCGTTGAACTAACTTACTGTGCACAGATAGCCTATTTGCTTTGAAATTCTAAAAGGAATAATTGCTGTAAGTAGTCAGTTAGTCAACAAATATCAAGTGTCATGTATATTTGGTATTGTACGTTGACTTTTGCCCATGATAAGATGCTATGTATATTTAATATTTAGTGTATGATTGACCTTTGTCAATAATATAGGGTAGAAATTTGGGCCTACCTGATTAATGTTCTTTTGTCAACAATATATTACATAGCTAATTTTGGTTTATGATTATGGATTATATATTAAGATTATTATTATTTGCAGGTAAACATGTTAACTTGGATCTGTGTTCAGAACATTGGTATTCACCTGGTCTACCTGATGTTTTACATGTTCTGCAGAAAATATTTAGTCAGAGACCTGATCTTGTTTACAAATGGGAATGTTCTGGAAATGAATGTCATGGGAAAATAGCCTCAACCTATTCTGTCATTGTGTCTTAGGTGTTCTTTTTAATATAAAGGTAGTGATAAGCAAAGTTAACCATTCCTACTTTAACATTTGACAGTGGACTCGGTCTTAAAGTATTTTCAGTTTGAATTGCAAAGTGCTCTTTGACGTTAGGACTAAATCACTGTTTTAGTATTATTGTAAATTCATTCAGAGACATATTGGATTATATCATTGTGATACATCAATACTGTTAGCATATCAGCACTATTCCAGGCTATTGGTATATCAGCACTCTCAGATTGGAATTTATTCGGAACACCAATGGAATTCATTTCGAATACTCTATACTTTTGGACTTGTGATATATCTTTTAGGACTATTGGGATTCTATTCATAATATTGTACGTTCTTTTTTAAATTTTCACTTTTCATTCTAGGGAAATAAATTATTCATTGAATTTTTCTGAATGTGTTGGTCTTTATTCTTTTCTGATATTTTGTTCAAGACCATATAGTCATAACACAAGTAATACAACTTTATAATGAGGTCATTGTGCCAATATCGTCGACGTTTTTCTACCCTTTCTTTTGCAATAATGATGACGAATCAGAAACAATTTTAGTCACAGGTTAAGAAATCGATGAAAACAGATCTGCTTTGTAAATCCAAATTACATGAAAAATGATTGGTATGTTTCTGAAGTGGCGTTCAATGTTCGGATACCCCCTAAGTGTTTAGCCTCGGGCATTTTGGTCGTTATATTATAATAGGCTGCTTGTCCTTTTCGGAGATCTACTATTTAATGTTTGCATGCTTAATTCAGTATTATGAAGTAGATATAATCTTGCTTGAGGGATAGTTTGTATTGTGTTGCCAGGATATGTTTAAAGTCCGATACTATTCAGACTATCCAACAAAATGGAGATCTCACAGGCACCGATTTCTTTTGTTGACATTCTGATTCACAAATCACGTTAAAGATTTCACATTCATTAAGTTAAAAAAAAGGCCACTTGGAACATATCATATCAGAGGAGTTTAAGTGGGAAAGGGATTATAAAAGTCATCAAAATTTGAACCTTGATCAGTGCCTGTCATAAGAAGATCTTGATGTTAATCAGTGTCTAATTTTAGGAGCTGGAGGCTTTGGTTTTATATGTCTGTTTTATATTTGTAAAGGAAACACCTTTTTGAAAATATCACTTGTAAATAGAGTGTCAGAATATTACTTTGTTGCAAGAGAGATAATATTACAAAGTATTTGTTCAACAACATTTCAATACTATATCACAAATTCACTGTTGACAAGATAATAATCTTAACAACGATGGAAGGAATTCATAGATAGAAAATAATAAATAATATAGAACTATTACAGAAGACTCAGATTTAACACTTACACAACTTACATGATTTTCGATGTGACTTGTTTTTGACATTGAGATTTTTTTACATTTGCTTTATTTTGTGCCGAACATTTGTCCAAAACAAAATGAACATAACAAACACTTATTAATGCACGAACGATCACGGTAAGGTTTCTTGCAGTATTATGTATAAATCACACCCAACACTTCGTAATCCAACGTAATCTTTCAAATTTGTGTCGATATTGACCCATAAACATATACTCATAGACACAAATATCATAATTATGTCGTAAATATTATTTTAACAGTTCGCTTTTCAAAAGGCACACAAATAATTACGCGATACATGTATGAGCTTATCAGGAAAAATGCGGTTCGTAACATGTTTTCCTCTACATGAAGCTGTAAAATATCTGATTGAAAGTATAAATTAGATTCACGCAGCATATAAAGTATAAATTAGATTCACGCATACAAGCTATTATTAGATCTTAGCGTTTCCATTTACCTTCCAGATACTCAGATAAGATCCAAATAGCCTCTTTTGGGTTCTCAACTCAGAAAAGTGCACAGCCTTTAGTGCGCGTCGTTAACACAATTTTATTAAAGGAAAAATAAAATGTCAAGAACGTGATGCCTTTGAAGAAATGCGGATAGATACTGAGAGTAGGAACATTATAATCACATAGAAATAATAACGGATTAAAACATGTCGAAGACATTGCTAATACAGAAATATCTGGTTTGTCTTTACTTCTTTATTCAACACTTGTACTTTTGGGAACGAAGCGGTTGCAGCTAATTATGATTATTTTTGAATTTTTGCAAATTGACAGTCGCATTCGTTCAGTGTTACATCCTTTTCCAAAACAGAAAAAAAAAAAAAATAACAATAAAATGTAGAATCAATAGCATTTTATTAAATTCAAAAGGAGACGATAAATGGTGATTTAGAGACTTTCTTCCAAATAATCTTGTCAATCCGTTTGTACATCCATCGTTCTTACGGAATACATGCAAGACCTTAACTAATTCGTCATTTCCATGACTTCGATAGACAAGAGTAAGTAATATCAGAAATGAAATGATTTTTCTAGCAAGTAGCGAGAAGACGGTCCTGATTAACGCATCATAAATGCTTTATAACCTCTTGTAGGCATTTTGTAAGGCCCGATTATAATTTTAGGAAGGCAGTGGACTAGATGTCGTGACAATAATGCAGCTATCCCATGTAAGTGATTAGTGGTTGAAAGAATGTGGCAAAACTCTAGTTTAATAATGATTTCAAAAACAAAATCGGCACATTATAATAAAATACAATATATGACAAGTGTTTCATAGATAAAATGAATTAGATATCCATACAGTTTTATGTGTCGTGTTTGCAATATATGAGATTATTTAATAATTGTTTTGGAATTGAAACTTGTCTTGTGTATTTTAAAATTAAACTGCTTGTCCTTAGAAATCGAAACAAACATTTTATTAAAAAAATATCATGAATAACAGTAAACGAAAACTCCTTGATTCGCGTCTTCCTTTTCTAACGAAGACATTTACAAAATACAGCAAAAATCGTATAGCACTATGAAGTAGTTATAAGTGACAAAGAAATACCGACTAAATAGGATAAAAGCTATACCAATACTTTATACGAAGACAAGATCAAATGTAATCTACCATCCCGAAATCTTTTATACACCCATCATAAAGTCAGGTGAAGACAGAAATGAATATGAGGGCAACTCATCGTTTACGGAGTGTGATTTAGCTTTGAAAACAATGCAAGATGAAACTAGTGGTTCTAGTGGGTTTACCATCAAATTCTATAACCGATTTTGAAGGTTTTTGAGAATATGCCTTAGGGTCATCAGATTTAGGAAATTAAAAGAAATAGCGTTCAAAAGTTCAGTAAAATTCAATTGTTTCTCAAAGAAAATGAAGAACCGCAGAAAATAGGAACTGAATAATAAAAGATTTTCATTTCTCAACGTCGGTTATAAGGTGGATTCTGCTTAACACGGTTCATACTTTTATTACTAGTGATAGTAAAACATACTTTATGAGAGCTTTATTAAATAGATATTAAAATAGGATATGATATCATGCGGAATTGTGAGAAAAACGTAAACGGGCCTACTTTAATTGGTAGATTTATAAAAAGGAAACGTTTTGGCTGTTGAATGGAACTTTATGGAAGAGGCTATGGAATCGACAAATCTTGAAGATTATATATGTCAATCGTTAAGAGTATTTTGCAATTAAAGTCCTAGACAGTGTCATTAATAATGATCATCCATCTTTGTTTTAATGTAGTCAGGGAAACTATTTATACCTTACTTATTTATAAGAAGTCTTGCACTTCTTGCCAATGATCGTAAAGAGAGTAAACATTTTACAGGCACTTTTTATAATTAAACTGAATTTAATCTGGATCGGTACTAGGAAGATGGCTTTGTTTTGTTGGATAATTTACCATTGTCTCTAACGTTTTGCACTGTAGACTATTACGGACGTTTTCTTCCTCTAAAATGTACAGTGTAATGCCTTTAAATCAAATGCCATATCAATGGAAGTCTAATGGTTTTGACGCTTTAACACAATACACAGTTCTATATATTTAACACCAGTTCACTCTAACAAGTCTGGGTCTAGAACATCTGATGAGTCACTGTAAGATGTCATAGGTCTCTACCTATTTATAAAAATGTGGGGTTCGTTCTTGTCTTGAATGGGAGTCACATACCATTAGTTCGTGCGCGACGCATGTGATTCTTTACAGTTTCTGCTCCAGAAATTATTCTATTTTGTACTGGATTTTCTGTGGCTCATATTCCGCACGCAGAACAGTCTCAGTTAAATTACATCGAAATGTCTAAGTTTGCCACTGCTTCCTTCACGAAACCGGTTGATTCTGTAGCAAACACTGTGAATCGGTCTTACAGGCCGTGCAACTCAGATGGCATTAGAATGGATGGACAGGAGATAGACTTCAACACATTTTTAACGGAAATATAGGGTTTTTCTTCTCAGTCCTGTTGAGATCGTGCCAGACAATATCATGCATCAAAATTTTGACTGGTGAGGACGTGAATCTACCATCATGTTGATACTAGTAGTGTGAAAGCCATTCAGTCAAATCTATTTAATGTTCATTTTCAGAAAACCGATCCATCCGATCTCAGTCACTGACATTAGGATAATTCTCCAGTGCATGTACTAAATATCTAACTAGTATGTGAGAGTTGTAATTTATCGTTGAAAAGAACTTGATGAATACGAGAGATCATTTCCATTGCTATGAAATTTGGAGGAAGTGTTTTTATGACTATCATCGTACATTCTCTGCTAGACATGCTGCGATGTATGCTCAACATAAAATGAGTATTAGCTGGGGCATGACGTATACTTATATATTCTCAAACGTGGCAGCTGGGGGAAAAGTTATTTCATGTGATCACTGTAATAAAGTGGACCATTTGACCCCACAATGCTACCCTAACATGTTTAAAACGGTTATGGAACCGCAAAAATTCCCTCGTGACAGATAATCTGACAAACATGGAAATCTACGGAGCTTTAATTAAGGCAAGAAAATGTGGACAAATTTTAATTTGGAAACTGGCTGCAAACATGCACTCATATGCCTGTTTGCTGTAATTGCAAGAGCATCCCAAAGCGCAATCCGGCAAATGACTACTAAGCTCAGTGTTTTCCTTTTGCAGGCTTACACTTCAACTAACATTATGCAATTTCCACTTGAACTACAAGGTTATCATGGCAAGTTTGTGATTGAAACTTTCATTACGTGAGGGTTTTGACAATGGCATAGTATCTATTATGCTAAAGAGTCTAGAACATAAAACAAACAATATACCCACAAACAATCAAGTATGGTGTCTTAATTGCTACAGAATGAGTTGGAGAAAGGTTATCTTTTATATTTTCTTCTCCCCCTTTTGATATTTATTGAATCAATCTCCTTGGCATGGCAGAAGGCAAATACACTAGTAGAAAGAGACTTATCGTTTGCCCCTCACCGCTCAGAAATCATTATCATCAATAATCTAATTAGCAGGAAAAAATGCCATCTGACCTATGTAAAGATTGATGATGCCATTCAAACGTTGCAGACTTTGGGGCGCGGTTCTTGCATGTCTAATGTCTCTGTATAACAGATACTTCTAAACTTAAACCATCTCAGTGGTGCCTTCAGGGTGTCAAACACTTAAATCACTATTTCGTTTTCACCAGTCTTGATTTTGGTTGTATATCGAATCCAAAATTATAAAACGATTTAGCTATCATTATCTACTAGATTGCAAAGAAGAACTATGGTATCATTCACTCCTATAATCTGTTAGGTGATTACTTGGCAATAGATTCTGCTGATGTAGATGCTGACCACACCATGGCATTTATCACTCTGATATTTGCAAAACTAAATACCCCATTTTCTCCCCATAAAACAGTGGGGCTTACACATGACATTGAATATATGGGGATCGTCTTGGACACTAATAAAATGGAAGCCAGTTTACCAAAGAAAAAAATAGACAGGATCATGGCTACTATTCAACAGCTTTAACAGCATGAAAAGTGTACAGTGAGTGAACTCATGAGCTTACTTGGCCATCTGAAGTTGCATCCAGAATTATTGTGCACGGCAGAACATTTGTTTCATACCTATTGTTATTGGCTAAATTAGCCAAATAACTGTATCATCGTGCGTATATGGATACTAAATACATACTTAAATTGGAAAGGGGGGGGGGTCCTTTCTTCAGAAATGGAATGGTATGTCCGTCTTCCTTATAAATGAACTTACATTTACTGTTTACTTTGAACTTCTTACTGATGAATCTATCATTTATGGTTTTGGTGCCTACATTAAACAAATGATTTGTAGTTAAATCAGTTAATGGTTATCCATTTGTGATAAAGAATCATCCATGGCTTTTCTTGAACTACACACTATTGTTGCTGCTGCTGTGCTCTGGGATGGTAATTGGACTTCTCGAAAAAAAAATATATTTGACTGTGACAATCAGGCAACTGTTGCTATATTTAACATGGTTCGTTCAAAAAGCACTCTTATTATAAAACTCGTGCTGAGGCCCACGTTTTAACTAACAGTTATGTTGTGTCTGCCCAATACATGTCAGGCGTACAAAATGCCATTGCTGCTTCGTTATCTCGCTTTCAGTGGAGCAGATTTCGTCATCCTGTACCAGAAACTAACAGGGACCCATAAACAAGCCTAGTCGTGCACGAGATTCTGTATTAATAGACGCCATCAACCATCTCTGGGATGCTGCCTTCAGCCCGGCAACACATCGTACCAACGTGGCCTACAGCATTTTCTCAACTTCATGGTTATAACTGGCAATGATCGCAACTTCCTTGAATTTCTGAGGATATTCTTCTTCAATAGGTATCATATTGATATGGAGTAAAAAAGAATGGAATTCAACTCAATTAAACTTTACTTGTTTGAAGTTCGTTTTGTATCTTTAAGGAGTGGACGTTCGAAATCACGTTTGCAACCAGATGGACATCAGTGCTTTCATTTGTTCACTTATTTAAGAAGAAGTAGACGTTTGTAACCCAATCTTCACAGACCAAGTTTTCCTATAACTTTTCAGATGCTCGGACAGTTGTGCATTCTATACAGTGCAGAAAATCTTTCAGCATACATCGATCATTTTGCTGGAAGTGTTAAGCTGTGTCGCAGATTTTGGCTTTCTTTGGTATGGATTTACCATTTCTACTGGTAAGTATGATACTACACTCAATTTCTGTCTTCATGACGTCTCTGTTCTTGCTGATTAGCTTACCATGAAACCCAAATACTCAAAACACTTATTCTTTCCGCAAAGTAATTACTTTCTATACAAAAGAATAAATAACTTTATATGCGCGTATTTTCAGCTATGGCGAAATTCCTGCAAGCGCGTAAACGCATAGGTGCTCTTTCAATGGGCCTTTTTGTTTGTGGATATGTCGAACTAAGCACCGACACGTGGATTGTTCATGTATAATTTACGCAGTTCTTTGCATACTCTTCATGTGGGTCAAAACATATATAGTGAATACTGCGTTCGTATTAGTTGCTGCTACTACGGCGGCTGTTCTCCTCATGGAAGACCACATGCTCAATACTTCAGGACGATTGTCGTGAGACTTATATACCAGATACATTTATGTGTCAGGACATTAGTTAAGGCAGACACAAATATCTCTGTTTTCACATGTGAATTTTCATTGCTTTCGTTCTCTCTGAACTGTGCAGCTCCTTAGCCATGTTGCACACTCAAAGATAATGTCCCTGTTGCAGTTCCAAACTTAGTTGCACCTTGATTCGTTTATGCAGCTCCGTACCTAGTTGCACTGGTGCAGTTCCTTCGCCAGTTGCGTCATAATCTACTCTATGTTCCTTGTTCAGTTTGTATCGTATATTTGCTCTGTATACTGCAAGTTAGGCAGATGCTTCTAATTTGCTGATTGTGTGGCACAGTGTTGCCCCAATGTATCCCAAAGTTGTAGAATAAGTCTGAGTCTACCATATTTTATTAGTCACTATATGATGTCACAGGCCTCTACCTATATATAGAAATGTGGTGTTTTTGTTGTTTTCTGGGGATCAAATTTTATTAGTTCTTGTACGATGCATGTGACTGTTTACAGCTTTTTCTCTAGTAATCCGCCACCATCACCGTCCCCTACCAAGGCGAGAGAGATATGCGTGATTGTCTGCATTCCTTAGTTCTATTGCCTTCTCTTGGTCATGTATATTTTGTGAACAATCACAGTTCTTGCCCATCCCAACCCCCTCCCACCCCACTCGCTTGCACAGCGCCTTTATTGCATGCAGTTCACTTTTTCAAGTTCAGCTCCTTAGCCAGTTGCACCCTGCAACTCCATAGTGGCGGCTTTTCATTTCATGCTACTTTATTCTTCTTGTCCCAATGCTACAGGTACCGATATACCCCTATAGATACTTAGTTACCTGCAGAAGAGCGGCTAGATTTGTTGTTCATGTTGCATCTCCATAGCTGCACATTGATTCATATATGAAGTTCCATCGCCAGTCGCACTGGTGCAGTTCTTAAGCCAGTTGCATCACTACTATCCTGTATTTTCGTTCGTCCATTTGTTCGTTTGCGATATTCATTTCGTATTACTTTGTTCTCTTGCACCCAGTACTACATGTACCTCTACTGATCCTTAGTTCGTTGCAGTAGTTCAGTTTCTGAAGTGCAGCTCCTTAGCCAATTGCATGCTCAGTGTTATGTCCATGTTACAACTCCATAACTAGTTGTACCTTGACTGGTATATGCAGCCCCATACTTAGTTGCACTGGTGCAGCTCCTTAAAAGTTGTGCAGTATTAATCCGAGAAAAACCTCATTCATATGTTACCATACAAATGCAGTAACCTATTAATTACAGGACATTCTTGAACTGGATTAACATTGAAGGTTTATAACCTTATAAACCGCTACGTATAGGCTTACAGTTACCTCCCCTGTATGACGTACAAATAGGATACACATTAAGTATTGCATTCCTGTAGCCCTCATTCTAGTCCTGAAACTGAGTATTAGTTTGTTCATAAGGGATATTAAATGAGAGTTAATTATTCATGTCTTAAACACCGGTCTTAGTAGAATCCGCTTTTGCTGTATTCAGGGAATTTATTTATTTCGATTATTCATTGGATTTACAAGGTGCTCACAAACTTAGGTTGGTTTTATTTAGCTGTTTATTTTTAAATAATGTGAATTTATTTAAAGACATTTTGGATTATATCATTGTGACTTCTTTAGACTAATGGCACATCAGCACAATAGATTCAACGTCATTCGGAACACCATTGAGACTCATGTGTAATACTCCATTCTTCTGGTCTTGTGATAAAACGTTGAAGACTATTAAGGATTTAATTAACCATATTTTTAATTTTTTATCTAGGGAAATAAATTATTGATTATGTTTTAGAAAACGTCAAACGTCATAATATTTCAGCATGAAATAGCTTCCCATACTCCACGTCAGGTTGCACAATTGTAGAAACAATACATCATGGAAATATTCAAGTTATTGGCATGATGTCCCGTGAAAATACTTGCTGACATTACTTAATAGATGTATTTATTCATGCAATATGGATGGTGTAGACTACTTTCTTGAATAGCACGGAGAAAGATTAGTGAAATTCGCCCACTAATCAAATTTCTGATATTTTATTTTGGGGAAAAATATATAAACTGTACCATTACTTAATAGATCAAGAAATGTGGGCCTTACACTATGATGAAGTATGATTTATGACAAATGTGGGCCTTACACAAGGCTGAGGTATGATTTATGATAAATGTGGCCCTTACACAAGGCTGATGTATGATTTATGGCAAATCCTCATTGGAAACAATTAACATTTTTAAAAATTTATCTATCGAGATATCTTGCATTGAATCATTCTTGATGAATATTTACTGTTGTTTGTAAAACACAAGCGAGATTGGTACGATATGATATAACGATATGTTTACTTCAGTGCTACACTTCTTGAGATTATCCTTAAATACTTAGCTCGAATCGCCACGATATCAAGTCTGGTTGGCAATTTCTCTTTCAAAATAGCCGAGAAAAAGAATTATAAAGCGTTCTGACCTTTTCCAGCAATTGCAAAATTCATTCCAAGTATGTCATTTGTCATGTAAGACATAAAAAGGAGAAATCAATAATTGGCGCCTTCGTCCATAGATGCATCGTCTGTTTTGGCAAGATAGTTCCTAGTTGCTGCCATCACTGTGAAAACGGCATCATATAAGTGCTTTATTACATTTATCTTGCATATAAAGCTTCCTGTTTAAATAAGATTACACACGAGACATAGGGTATTACGTTGAGAGGATTCCGAAAAGCAAGTAGAAACAGAATAAAGAAGAAGCTTCCAACGTCCCCATATTTCTCTCTCTCTCTCTCTCTCTCTCTCTCTCTCTCTCTCTCTCTCTCTCTCTCTAAATATATATATATATATAATCTTTTCTATGTTGACCCATCTTTAGCTGGTTCCCAATTTTCTATATCATTACTGCCGTGAGTCCTGTAATTTAAGTGGTTGAATCTACTGTATAACAATGTAATTTGTTAAGCTTCTATGGTCTTAAAATAAGTAACAGAAAAAAGAGAAAACCAACAATCTAAGTAAAGATCAACAAAGAAGTTATTTCCCTAGAATGCAAAGTGCAAGAGAAATACGGCACTGTAAGGGTATTCCCATATCGGAGGCAGGAATTGCCATAAAATGGTCAGACTGCGCGCAATTATTCCTTGAAGAGTGTTACAGTGCTGGTGTAGATATTAAGTGATCCGGAAATTGATAGAATGGCCAATCCTTTGTGATATGAGTGTTCGAGCAGCAGTAGAGCTGGACCCTACAACTTTGTAGAGACCTTATTTTTGAAAATTAAGGGTTCCCTGAAGAAAAAAGACATTTTTGTCTTAATAATGAAAACTTCTTTAATTGACCAGATTTTTTCACAATCTGGTCACGTACGTATGTCATTCAACAGCTCTACTGCTGCTATAAATTAAACAGCCATTATAGATATTATCAATAATGAGTATCGGAGAACCACACTCAGCTAAATTAGCTCGAGAGCGACTAGAGGCAATTAAAAAATATCTACCTGTTCGTGATTCTGTTAAGCAACAACTACAATCACGTCAGGAATCTCAAGTGGAATTTACAGAAGGTACAGAAAAATTATTTAAGCCGATTGTCGAACCAACGAAGAAAATTGTTACAGCAACTGAGGCAACACAAAGAGCTCTTGCAACATTGCCTGCTGATATTGCTGGCCGTATTCAAGCAGCTCAACCACAAGCACCACAACCACCACAACCACAAGCACCACAACCAGCGCCTAAAAGACCAAGAACTAATATAAAAGATAAATTCACGCCTGAAGGTATTGCTGCTATCAGGGACCCAATCCAATTATTTGATATTACCGCGTTTGGATATTATGAAAGAAAAAAATATGTAAAACCAGAATATGTTAAATCATTAAGCTCTGCCAGTTGGATCAAGGATATATATCGCGTCAGTACTAATACTCCAGAAATCAGATCTTGTGAAGATATTATAAATTTAAATAATTTTATTGATAATGTAAATAAATATATAGAAGAGGTTGAACAAGGTAAACGATTATCACAACCGCCACAACAACAACTACAACAACGAGAGCTACAACGACAACGAGAACAACCGTCACCGCAACAAGAACAACAAAAGCTACAACGAGAACAAGAACGACAAAAAACAATAGAACAACAACAACAAAAAGAACTAAAACTATTTGAGCAATCACAAAGTGATTATCCACAACAATCTGAACCACCATCACCACAACGATCACAACAATTACAACAAAAGCTACAACGACAACAACAACGAAAACAACAACGAGAACAACGAAAAGCACCAAAATCATTTGAGCAATCACTTCGTGATTATCCAGAATCACCAAAAACACCACCGAAACCAAGTAAAAAGAAATCACCGAAACCAAGTGAAGAGAAAGAAGAAGAATTTCAAGACGCTCCCGGCGCAACTGGAAGTGGTTTAGGAAGTGGTCTTATTACTTGCCCCAATAACGTTCTCGCTGATGTCGATCGATTAGAAATTCTCATCGGAGGAAAACGAGCTGGTAATAATTCCCCAGAAATCATTAATGAAGTAGCTGATATTTGCAAACGATTATTTAGTGGCGTCATCATGGATATTAATGTATATCGATCCCTTATTAATGAAATCGCCGATGATTATTATAGTGACTAAGTATGTAATTAGTGATAAAATCACTTAATAATAAAATGATCATACACAATACTCGTGGACCTACCATGGTCAGGGTAATAAACTCTCGATTACCTGTATACAAAACGACCTACGAAGATGGATTAGGTGATGTTGTTCAGGGTCTGTTTAGAAGGATAGCCCCAAAAGCAATACCGATTGCAAAGCAACTAGGAATGAAAGCTATTGATGTTGTTCGTGAAAAAGGTATAAGCGCTGTTGGTAATCTCGCTAGCAAAGCATTCTCAGCAATTAAAGATAGACTATCACGATTAATACGCAGACCGACTCGACCTGTGAAATTACCTAGCACTGAAGTGATGCCAGCAAATGTCAGTAAAATAATAAATCAAGCAGCTAATCAAAAACTAGCGGAGTTAGCTGATATCCCGATGTCGGAAAAAGAAACAAATATAACCGCTAGTCTGATAGCAGGAAGTGGTCTTCGAGTTAGACGAAGACGATAATAATAAAGATGTTTAAGCGTGTATCTGACCCCGCGTTTGACATGGACGCACCAGTTCTCAAAGATGAGTCTGTGAGCGATTATCAGTATTATTCTTATGACGCACGACTGCCAAATCAGCGTGGACGAATCGAACTACAGGTTCAGGATACAAGTAGATATTTCTTACCCGCTGAGGCTTTTATTGAAGTAGAAGGTGAAATTTTAAATAACGTTGCTCCTGCAGCACCAGTAGCATACGCCGCTGATGATAGTGTTGGTTTTGTTAATAATGGTATTATGGCGTTATTTGATAGCGCTACGTACATGATTGACGGAAAAAATATTGAATCAATTCAGAAAGACGTCGACGTCGCCACGACGATATTGGGTCTTGCAAGATACAGCGACGATTATTCAAGATCGGCTGGCCCGTCAATGATGTTTGTAAAAGATACTTCTAATTCTCCAGAATATCAACAATATGATATAGGACGACCACAGAACTTTGCCAGAAACGCCGTCGTAGACGTACAAAGTATGATTATTAATGTAGATCCAGATTTCAACTTAGGATTTAGATCACGTCGAGCAATGTTAAGAGGCGATAGGAGAAGATTTTCATGTGCAATTCCACTGTCACATATTTTTGGATTCTGTAGAAATGTCAGAAAAGTCATTTTCGAAGCCAAACACACAGTTGTACTAGTACGAAAAGGCGATGATAATGATGCAATCTGGCGACCCCCCGGTACTGATCCTGGTATAGTAATATTAACAAAACTTTCCCTGTGGATGCCAGTGATGACTCCGTCAATATCCGAAGATGACCGGTTGTTATCTTTTATGAGTCAAGGCGGTAAATCAACGTTGTCATGGTTAACAATGACCACAGAGTGCAATTGATGGTTTATTTACATGGCAGATAGCATCACAGCAAGGTGTTTCTGCACCAAGACATATATTTATTGCGTTCCAAGATATTACACGAATAAACAATCAAAATTTTAGTATTATGATATTTGACAATCTTGGTGTTTCTGAGGTTTCATTAAGGATAAATGGACACCAAGAACCATCCGAGGATATATTACTGAATTTCGATCAAAATCATGTAGCACGTGCATATCATCGATTAATGACATTTATGGGTCGTGATCAAAACATTGATACTGGTTTACAAATATCGCAGCTAGATTTTACATCGCTGTATCCGATTTATTACTTTTCACTAGAACATTTAGATTTAACCAGACAATCTGTTGTAGATATTCATTTTCGAGCTCGTGTGACAATAGCTCCTATTGTCAATTACAGAGCAATTGCTGTTATACTCAGCGATAAATCGATGTTACTCGAAGGTGTTGGTGGACGAATGAGAGTTATTGATGCTCCAGTAGAAAACGTGTAATGAGATCGTTCATAATATTAATAATGTCATATCATCACGTTAGTGTGAGTCTGACTCCTGGTCAGATTAAAAGGCTGCAATCAGCATCAAAAAATAACTGTGGAATAAAAATATCGCTAAAGCGAGAACAAATGACCGGTGCAAATAAACTATCGTTGACCGAACGTCAGTTTAAAAACTTCAACGACGCTAAAAAAATCAAATAAAGGCGTTAAACTTAATCTTTCTGCGGGCGCCATCAAAGATATTGCTAAAACGGGTGGTATATTTCCACTTCTTGCAGCAATACCAGCATTAATAGCAGCTGCAGCACCAGCTGTTGCAAAGGCAGCTGCGCTAGGTGCTGTTGGAACAGCTGCTGGAATGGCGTTAAAGAAAGCAACTGGACAAGGAATCAAAAAAAAAGGAAAGGGTCTAAGATTGCCAGGAACCCCGCCTTCATGGTACGGAAAAGGCCTAAGATTACCAGGGACCCCACACTGGTACGGAAAGGGTTTAAGACTTCCAGGGACAGTTTACTAATAACACCCATGTCCAATTTTGATTTACTTAATGCTGCTAAGCAATTAAAAATAAAAAATTTTAGAGGTGTTTTTATGCGCGATCAATTACCTACCGTTGCAATGCAACATGAAACCGGTATTATTAATCTCGATAAAATTCTGGCCCAGGCACGCACTGGGTCGCATATGCAATTGATCCACGTGGAATTATTTATTTCGATTCGTATGGATTAGCACCACCAAAAGAATTTCTTCATTACGTTAGCAATAATACTGCTCCAATCTGGTATTCAACGTTACCGACACAAAAAATAACTGATCCTCCAATATGCGGCCGTGAAACCCTCGCTATGCTTGATGCTGTATCAAAATCAACAGCACCGCCTCATAAAGTCGTACACGGGTTCACTACGCTACGTCATAGTACTTAAACAGATATCAGTAAATATAATGGTAGATATTTACAGAAGATCCTCAGGTAGAGCTCAGAAGATCGATTTATCTAAATATGCAACCATTGATCAGCTCAGAAATGAAATCGATGATTTATTAAATATAACGAGTGTGGATCAAAATGAAGTCGTCGTTTTTCAGGATAAACAAGGACGATTAAAAACGAGTAACATACAACTACTAGATGTACTTGTACGAATCCCCAACGCGGTTGTTAATAATGTCGTTACTTTCACTGATCATGGTAAAATACAGGATTCCGGTAAGTCGGTTAACGATTATGTTAAGAAAACTGGTGATGTATTTACCGGCGATGTTATTATGTCAGGAAGAAAAATTACGTATCTTGGAGATCCAATCGCAGATACAGACGCAGCAACAAAAAAATACGTCGATGATCAAGAATCCAAATACGTGTCAGTGCGCGGTGGTATAATGCGTGCATTTCTCGACATGAATAATAATGGTATTAATAATCTCAGAACACCAGAAACAGATTTTGACGCTGCAACGAAGAAATACGTCGACGATAAGGAAATTCCAATAACGACTTCGTTAACGACTATCAATGATGGAATTGCTTCATTTAGAACTGAATATTTTAATCATGTACAAACATTTCTAAATTTTCGTAGAAATGTACACAGATCTATTAATGACTTTTTTGGAACTCCACCAAATGTTATTATTAATCTCGCTGACATTAACGCAAGACTCAACGATATCATTAGTGGTATTCCTAACATTATTCAAAAAACTAATCTCGTTAAAATTCCTCACAAGCAGATCATTAATATCGTGTACACAGTCGCATCAGGAAAGGCAACATGGACACCGGAAAATAACACTTTTAAACACACTGCAGAGGTTACTGGTGTATACAGATTATCTGTATTTAGTAGTGCAAAATTCAGTATATTTACCACATTTCCATGGCGTCATTCAACCGATGATTTTTCTGGAATTGTGTCTATAGTGTTAAATAAAGATACTGAAGAAACGTTTATGCTAATAGCGAATGATAAAAAATTAACCACAGCAGATTATTGGTGGTGTATTGAGTTCATAGCTGAAACTCCTCAATTAGTTACCTAGATAAATATAATGAATCAAGAATCATTTATCGACGTTCAACGTCACAGATACGCTCAAGTATGTGAGTGTCAAACTAAACTAAAAAATATCATCGACGATTACACGATAAAGGTAAAAAAATATCGTCGTCGTATGGTCGTTATTGATATAATGGTATACTCGGTTTCTGCTGTTATTGCTGGAACTGGATTATTATTATCAACGATAACGATGACAGCGCCTGCAGTTGTAACGATTATAGTTTCAACGGCAACAACATGTGCAGGTATTTTCAGTATTATCGCTAAGAAAATATCTACGTGTACGAATAATAAACTAAACGAGTATATAATGAAATTGCACACAGCAACAGCCGCCTACACTAAATTATGCTCGTATATTTCAGCGTATCTCAGTGATGGTAAAATATCCGATGAGGAGTTCGTAACGATAATGAAAACCTACGATGAAGCGTTCATAGTGGAACGCGATGTGTTCTCTAGTGACGGAAAGATGGAGAATTAAATAATAACGATAATAATAATGTCATCGTTAGAATTACTTCAGCAGATCGTAGCTAATACAACGCCGTCAAAAACTATGATATCATTAAGTTCAACCAATCCTGAATTTAGCGTTAATTTTCCGACTGCAATTCCAGCAAAGGAAATAGCATTAGCGCAATTACGAGTTTATTATAGTTGGCCTAATATTAGATCAAAACCGTTTGGTGGACAACAACCAAATAATTCACTGGTATTTGCGAATAAGAATAAACCGGATGGAACACCTGACTGGCAGGTTGTTGGAATTTCAACGGGCAGTTATCAAATAGAACAGATTAATGATGAGTTCCAACGCAGAATTAAATCTATCACGGGGAAAGAATCTAAAATAGCGATTACTGTTTATGAACCAACACTATCAGCGGCGATTGAAATAAATTCTCCTGATTATCTCGTAGATATTTATCAAAGTTCGATTAGATCAGTGTTAGGATGGCCTGAAGTCGCACCTGTTTATAATGGAGTTTCAGAACCAAAACTAGAAGAATTTAAAACGAGTGAAGAAAAATTCATTAAAAATCCAAAATATCGAGGAAAACATCCATGGTATCATATAGCATTTGAATTTGATCCAAACGATGATATATATTACTTTACCGATTTTTACGGTAAAAGAATTCCCAAGATGACTAGATCAGCATTTGTTGTTATCTTTACACCAGAAGGGAGGGATCGAGATATTGTTGATGCAATATTTATTAGACAGTTATTAAATACTATCAAGCCTGAATACGATAAAACGTTTAATGATTTAAGAAATTTACTTATTTCATTATCACAACATTATAATGAAAGTGTAAAAAATCAAATAATCGAGTCAATAAAACATTTAAATAGGATCTTATTCGATTTATACATCGCCAATCGAAGTATTATAAACGTTGCGACTGATCTTAGTAGAAGTGGTTACACAAAACCAAGTACTAAACAAGTATTTCTTGATCATTATAAAATAACAGAAAAAGATTTACAAACGCTCGTTATACCAGATTTAAATAACGCTGAAATGAAGAAATCATTAAATGATCTTATTGAAGAATATTATCCGGGAGTAATTGAATCGTGGAGAAAAATAGCCCCACCACCGGTTATACTAAAACACAATAACAATCCCTTTGGTGCCGGTAGACATATATCGCCAGGTATTGTAAACATAACAACAACAATTGCAGTCAATCTGGTATGTGATGTTATTGAAGGTAGCTATCAGGTAGATCTTTCTAAATCTAACCACCGCAGTGGCACTGCGGAGCAAGGGTACATATTATTCAGTTTTAGCCCGATTGTCCCACCAGGCTCGTTAATTGTGACAGAACCAATTAATCCCGTTTACCTGCGAGTTCATAATCCATTTCTGACAAGAATAAATTTCAAACTTACAGACCAAAATAATAGAATTCTGGACACGAGGAACGAATCTCTTAATATAAACCTATATGTACGCTCATAGAGCGTTTTTATTATAACAATATCCGGATGTTTATTCTTTTGTTTACATAAAATCCGTACACAATGAAATCTAGAAAGTTGTGGCTGCATATTGATTATTCCATAACATGTGCGTAAAGTTATTTTAAGACCGCTATATATTATAACTAAATCAATATCCACTGTTACGGCCCACGCATAGACTCAGCGTTATACAGAATTATATATATTTTGGAAAACTAGAAATATAAAATCTCATTTTAGACAGAAAAATGTGGTTTTTGTTAAGAATATTGTAGTTTTTAGGAATAACGATATGACTGACACATTGGTAAACACATACTAACTTTTTCAATATGTATTTATAACAAGGTCCGATAGCTCAGTTGATAGCGTGTAGAAACTCTCATCCGGAGGGTCATAGTTCGAAACCTGAGAAAGACATATGTCTGCGGGGGGCGATTTTATGCCAAAATTTATAATTTATTGGGGGCTCCAGCCACCCCCGTCTTCAGAGTACACCAATCCACTACGTCAACACGTGGTGGATTCACTTTTGTGAATAACCCATTGGTTGATCGTTATGGGTTGGTGTGCTAGCGTGAAGACGGCATTTCATCATATCATCTCATCATCATCTCATCATCATATCATCTCATCAAAATATACAGCGGGGGGTGATATGAGGTCGTGACCTTGTGACTTCACTAAAGGGGTACCCCACACAGGGGCCATTCCAAAAGACACAATCGCAAACTAAAAATAAACCTAATGAGATTCCAGGTCACAAAGACCAATCAGCCTTTGAGTTCTTAGAGTTTCGGTTACGGATATCTAGGAATTCTTGTAAGGCAACAATAAACAGAATCTGATTGGTCACAAAATAAGACCTACACGTACAGACAACCCTCTGAGCCTCTAAAGTTTCGGTTACGGATATTTAGGGGTCTCTTGGGGGGTAAATGTCTAAACAAAGATTCGGAACCTCATTAGGTTTATCTGATACAACTATGGAATGGTAGACCGAATGTCACCCCGCGCTGTATATTTTTGTTTATTTTTATATTAAATATATAAATATATATATATATAATGAACCAAGAAAACATCAATGATATTATTTCTGCTATTAAAAAACTAAAACATAACGGAATAAAAATATCTGATAATCTCGACCCTCAGAAAATCATGTGCGATTTTGAATTACTGCAACAGAGAAAATTTGATAATAAATATACACTATCTTCAAACTACAGATTCATAAAATTAATTTATCAAGCTATGCTTGAATCACTAGCCATGGTAAACGACAATCAGATAAAGCTATTTGCACCTCTTGCACGTTCTATCGAAAATATTAAATCCGAACTGTCTCACGAGTACGAAAGAAAAAAGATTGTGGATAATCGTGTAATGCAATTAAGAAAGATTATGTTATCTGATTCTGTAAAAAATGATAATGACGCTGAGAGCGATGAAGGTGGACCCCTGACTGTAATTATGGCTAAACAAAACCCTTGGGAAAATTAACAGAGTCGAACTATTTGTTTTTGTAAGAAGACAGAATTAGACATATTCAAATACTATCCGCTGATTATATATTTTCGAAAAGGCAGATTTTTGTATATTTTCTGCGACACGTTGTACTGATTGTGGTACTATGTCAAAATATTTGGCAGCAGAATTAATTGACTTGAGCACAATTTCTTCACCATCTACATTTACAGATTTAACAGATCTTGCAAATCGTGCGCCACCAGTGTTTCCGGATTTACAATTTTGACTCTGTGTAGTAATTCGTAGATTTCCAAGTGAGTTATCAAGCTTATTGCCGTTGATGTGGTCAACCACATATCCATCTTTGATTATTCCAAAAAAACATTCGAATATGAATCTACTTGATAAATAATTTTTCTTGCCATTAGCAGTAAACACAAGATAACCAGTATTATTAATACTACCTACTGGTTTTTTCAATCTACAGTTTCTAATCACGCCATCACGAGATGCTTCATAATTAGTAAGGATTGGATGTGACACAAACTCATTTTGTTCCATTTATATATAATACTATTTGTTTAAATCATTATTTTTTTTTGAAAATCTAGCCAAATAATCTTCTTCGGTTTTTATAGGAGAGTCAGCGTTATTTTTTTTGTCATAATATCGTTTTAATTCTCTATACTTTTTTCCGCCACATTTTAGGCACAATTGAGTTTTTCCTCTTACTCCAGCACTACACACAATACACGGTTTTGGTCCTAGACTTCCATTTCTAACACATTGCATATGATAACTACAGTATTCATTCACGCATGATTTATTACAAGTAGAAGTATATCCAATTTTGAGCCAAGCACATTTGTTTTGTGTTTCAATCATATACAAAAGATTAATGTTCAATTAAATATATACTTGCCCTAATTATAATATGGAGGAATTATCCGTTATTGAACCTTCCCCTACTAGATTTGACCTTGACAGACTATCAGAATATAAACTTAGTAATTCGATGCAGGATCTGGCATTAATGGTAACCGAACGTATTCGTGAAGCAAAAAAGGAATTTCGTGACGATGGTGCAGTTTATGCATGGTCAACATTCAGAGTTGGAAATGTTACTAATATGATGAATGACAAACGAGGAAAAGTAATTATTAATCACCTTGATAATCAAAAATATTTTATTTTAATAAAATTTATTATAAATACAGAAGAAGATATTTGGATTATTCGTGATAAGCGTGATCCAGTCCGTGTGCAGTCCGGTAGTATTGTTTTCTTAAACAATAAATCTAAGCCCGGAATACTTACTGGCATTGATAAACCCTATTATATACAGAGTTATCCAGCAACTGCAGTTGTATATGGAATATTTCCGCTGAATAATAAACCTAATGTTGCGGATCTGAAACCGATGAAAATATCAAGAATAAACTGCGTAGCTGAACGAGTTACAGAACATTTTACAAATGCGATACGTGGTAATGGTTTAACTGATTTAAGACGTAAAAAAATAAACAAATGGGCAGAGGCGGTTAAAGATGCTGGTGCATCTATTAAGGATGTTGCTGAACTAGAAAAGTTATTAAGATTTCCAATAACAGTAAAAACACTAACCGGAGAGATATTATACGAACCAAAATATATAAAAAATGGAAACCCTATAACAATCGTTGATCATAATGCACATGCATGGACTAATGCTGTAACGATATTTCCACGAGATAGAAAAGTTAAATTTTATAACGGTGATATCTTTGATTTTATTAAAAATATCAGCAAAAGCGACCCTGTGTCTGTTTGGTTATTTCAGAGTTCGGAATATAATCATTACGATCAGTTTGTACGGCCTAACGGTGATATTTATCGTACAGAATTTCTTCATGAAGAAATGGAACATCTTGCATTGAAATATACCTCTGATGATGTCATAGTTGGACAATTACTGAATAACTGCTTTACCGTACCATCGGTTGCTGCCCATTTCGCTCAGGAAAAAAATTCATGGAAAACGACACGATCAGAATTCCTTGAAGATGTCAAGAAAAGCTGTATAGAATATGGTCACGGTGGGTTATGGAACACCAAATACAACCATAGTGATGTTATCTCGGTTGATATGGTAGCGTGTTATCCTGGGAGTTTTCTTGGATATGGAGTATGTTCTAAGTACTTTAAGAGATTCGGACATCCTACACATGACATGACCAGGGTTGCGATAAACGGATATTTACCAGATGTTGACTTAACCGGATTTGCTCATGTAGAATTATTCGAATTTGCAGAAAATCTCCATCCGATTACTTATGCTTGGTTTGGAAGACATTTTTCAGAAAAATGTTGGGTTCCGATAGTACTATTGCGATATATGCTTGATGCTGGATTTTTAATATCGTTGAGAGTAACTGAAGCGATTATATCGTATAATTCACAGAAGCAAGTTTGGTTACCAGAACTGAACAGATTTAATATCGATGATACCAGAAAAGAATTCCCTGATATTGATGAAGATCATATTATTAAAATAAATAAATGTAGAAACGAGTACGATGAGAAATTTGCAAAAGATCTCGGTAGAAAGATAATCGGTAAATTTACTCAAGGTGGTTCATACGATTATAAACGACATTGTACAAGATTGATTATGGACGATGCTGAACTAGATTTTATAATCGCTGATACAACTGAGAAAAATACGTTTATAAACAGATGTAATGCTTATTTATCAGATGGAACGAAACTAGGTACCATTGTGAGCTACCTTGATGGCGAGTCACCGCAGTTTACTCATTTAAGATCTTCGATGTTAGCTTATGTTTCGATAAACCTACTATCGATGATAAATAAATTTCCCCGTTACGCCGTCAGAGTCGCTACGGATTCATTTTATGTACATAAAAAATATAAAGATTTATTAAAACTCGGTAATGGTGAATGGGGAACATGGAGAATAAAACAAGAAAATATATTTAGTTATTCTGAATCTGCCGATGTTGAAATTGTGGAGACATATTACAGAAATAATAATCAAACATCAAAGTCATCTGCACCATCTCTGTACGATCCTGTATCTAGACATAAGACCGTTTATCTTAATGGGTGTGGAGGGTCAGGTAAAACAACTCGTGTAATTAATTTATTTATAAATAATAATTCGGATATAATTGTTTTGACACCTACACATAAACTTGCTAGAGAAATAAAACAACGAGGAGTAAAATCGTGTACATATCACAGTTTCTTTAGATGGTGCGGAGACACGTGGACTCCATCGCGGATGGGTGAAAAATATGTACCTAAATATATTTATATGGGACGAGATATGCACGGTGTCGTTAGAAACACTAAAAACATTTCTTGAATGGTTATTGACAAAGAATACGGCTGTAATAATGTGCGGCGATCATGGTCAACCACCACCTTTTGTTGGAGAGTCTCCACATGAATGGCTAACGAATAACGTAGATTATTATGAAGAAATAAATGATGACCATAGAGCTATTGATGAACCGCTGAAGGAATTTAAAAAATTAATCAGACTTCAACCAGACAGAGTACAATGTGAGATAATGCGAGGAGTAATTCCAGAAACTTCTATGAATGAATTTTGGACTTCATGGAATCCCGCTGATTTAATAGTCGCGAGTAGAAAGATAGTTCGTGATGAACTACAGGATAAATTATTTTTTGTTACATAAAGAAAAGTTTTCAGATCTACCTGTACCTTTGTGTTATCGCCCAGCAGATACTCGACGACAGAATATTGATGTTGAAATACCAGGTGTCTTGGTTCCACCAAGGGTACAGAATCTTGTCTTGAATGACATTGTTTTAGTCGATATTAATGTCGTTGAGAATGCGCTGAGTATGAATAAATCACCGTGGGTGTTAGGATACGCAATAACGATTCACTCGTCACAGGGATTAACTATAACTGATACTAAAATCTGGATTATAGATGATCGGATCGAATGATCGAATTTAGTTTATCTCGCCGTATCTCGAGTCAGGAGAATATCTCAACTACATAGGGTCATTATGAATTTTATAGAAAATAATGATCAAACTGTTAATAATGACGTAATAAGAAAAAAACTATCTGGTTATAAGCAATGTGACAAAAAAAATAATCGTGACTTTGATATTGATGTTGAATTTATTATAAAACTAAAACAACTACAGAATAATAATTGCGCAAGTTGCAACTGTAATATGTCATGGCAGTGTTCGAATCCAAGATAATTTACCGTAGACAGAATTAATAGTGATCTCGGTCACACACGTGAAAATGTAATGCTGACTTGTCTTGAGTGTAATCGACGTCGAGGCTCTGGACGTTTACAAAATTGAGCTTGGTGGTAATTGTGTATCCTCAGGAATTACTTGTAATTGTTCACGTACAAATCCACGTTGAGGGGCTGTAGAATCTAGTCTGTATATTGGAGGTCTACCAGTGGATCTAACCACGTTGGAAATTGTATGTGTAGTCACGCTCCAGATAGGATCGGTTGCTCTTTTTTTACCGCCTTCAAGTTCGCCAGGTTCATATAAATATCTAACTGTAACATTTCCTAATACTGGTTGAGAGAAAGATTCATGTCGTTGTCCGTAGCCATTGGGTATATATTTTTTTTTGATCGCATTAGAAGGTTTCATGGAAGTTGCACGAGTAATTTCATTATTCAACGCAGCTATCACACTCGGTAATCTTGCAACCCATTCACGAGATCTATCTTTGAGGTCAGTAGATATTTCCTTTGCATATTGATATCGAATAACCGCTCGGCAAGTGTTCTATTAAATCGTTCAACGATTGCCTGATCACGATGAATTTCAGTATGTCCTCGTCTGATTTTAACGTTGTGCTTGTTCATCAACGATGATACTATTCCAAGAAATTCTTTACCAGGATCAACTTGTAATAACCGTGGCCATCGTAGACCACCACGTTGATAAATGCGCTCAAACGCAGATGCAACTTCAGATGCTGTTTTTGTTGATAACGGCTCCGCTTCTTTATATCTACTAGCAATATCAACGACAGTTAACGCGTATTTGTATGTGCGTGATTTTCGTCCACGTGTTTTAATGGTATCGTGTGGTAAAAACAAAATATCTGCGTGATGAACTTCATTAGGGACACTAACATCAAAATGCGCGTAATGAATTCTTTTAGGTGGACTTAGGAAGATTTGCCATATTGCCTGTCGTGCTAACCATGATGCAGCGACATCACGTGAAACTTTTGCTGCTTCGGCGAGTTTACTAATCGCTGCTTTACCTCTCCAGAATCCTCTCGGGGAATAATAAGCAGATTCCATTATGATAGTTATATAATTAATTGCCAGCCCCTAGCACCAGTTTACCTTTCATAGCAGTTTTTACTAGAAAACTAGCTAATTTTTCTCTGAGAGATTTATTAGGTATAGAATTTAATGCGTGAATCAATTTCACATCCGCGAGATGTCGGTGTTGCAAATCCTTACTTTTATACGCGACATCATGAACGTGACATGCTTGATCAATCTTATTTACTGGATACTCTCCTGGTTTTGGTTGATCTTGATCATCAAGTCGGATATCGAGACGAGTTCCAGGACCACAATAATTATATCCGGGTAAATGTTTCTCAACGGGATATTTAGCCCATGGAGTTCCTGGTAATTTTCCTAACGAAGCAGCGATATCACCCCCTGTCTTTGTTCCTGACTTAGTCATGGAGACAAATTTATATTTCTTGGTACCACATTTCACACACTTGCCTGTAAGTGCACGTCTTTTATTTTTTGTTGTTACTGTCGTTAATTCAGTAGTATCGGTAGGTGCTCTGCATCGAACACAATATAGACTTCATATTATTTATTATATGGATATAATTGACTTTTCTGCGACACGAAAACAAGAACCAGTAAAGCACCATCCAGCGTTACCAAATTCTATCAGAATGATTATAATAGGCCCATCTGGAAGTGGGAAGACGCAATTATTGCTTAATCTAATAATGCGATGGCTGAAGTGGGATAAATTATATTTAGTAGCGCCATCTGTAGATGATCAGCGATGTTACGAAGTACTTAAAGATTTTAATGAAAACGCAAAATCGTTACATGAAGACAATGTCATAGACTTTATTACTGATATTGATGAAGCGCCATCCGTAGATGATCTGGATGGATTCATTAATAATTTAGTAGTGTATGATGATGTTATGCTGGACAAACAATCAAATCCAGCTAGAATATTTTCACGAGGTAGACATAAAAATACAGACGTGATTTATGTTACACAGAGATATACACAAATTCCAAAAGTAATCAGAGACAACTGTAACATTTTAGTTGTGTTCAACGGAGTAGATAATCATAAGCTGCAGAATATTTATTATACTTGGTGTTCAGGCGACATGGACATGAATAAATTTAAAAATTTCTTTTCAAAAGCACAAGCTGCTCCTTTTGGTTTTGTAACAATAAATTTACATGATCCTAGATCAAGATATCGCAACGGACTTGATATAATTTTTGGATAAAAATCATAGCAGCAGTAGAGCTAATTTAGCTGAGTGTGGTTCTCCAATACTCATTATTGATAATATCTATAATGGCTGTTTAATTTATAGCAGCAGTAGAGCTGTTGAATGACATATGTACGTGACCAGATTGTGAAAAAATCTGGTCAATTAAAGAAGTTTTCATTATTAAGGCAAAAACTTCTTTTTTCAGCCTTCGTAGGAACCCTTAATTTTCAAAAATAAGGTGTCTACAAAGTTGTAGGGTTCACCCTCTCTGCTGCTACTTAGGAATAAGGCTGGCTGTAGAGAGACATTAAGTTTATGATAATGCGGTTGTGGGTCTGTATCAGCTTACGAACGGACCATATTAACCTTAGTCTGTTGATATATAAGACTATATCTGACGTAAAAAAGTGGGAATATTGTACTATCCCAGAAGGGGAAAACCTGAAAAATATTTAGGTTGCGTATTATATTTATTTGAAGGCAAAAATAGTTCCATATATGTGCTACACAGTGGAAAAAAGAGCAGACTATAACCAAGTTACGGTTGATGACCCGATTAGGCTGCAGAGAGAGAGAGAGAGAGAGAGAGAGAGAGAGAGAGAGAGAGAGAGAGACATTTCACCAACAGTGATTTTGGAAAGGACCGGAAGCGGCCAGTTATGTTGACATTCCGGCAATTTGAGTACGATCATTCGCTTGATTATATGATGAAATTTGTTTTGTCGATGTATCAGAACAGCTAATTGCATTTCGCATAAATATCGTAATTTTATTTATATGAGGAAGTGTATCATTCAAAGGTCATGTTCAATTTCATTTTGTTTATGTAATTGATTAAATTGCTGTTTTATATATAGGCGCGTGTTATTCTATTCTATTCTATATCCCTGCTCAGATCTGTTATTCCATCCACTGATATCATATTGTATGTTATTATTTACTCGGTCCGGCATTAACACCGTGGTCTATAATCTCCTAGTTAACGATAACCAAAGCACCAGATGAAAAGTGGCGGGGGGGGGGGCACCATATCTCTCCGTAACATATACGTTTTATCTCCACATACTTGTGATACACGAGTAGTGACAATTTTTGTGGAAGCTGTTGGAGGTTCCACTTAGAAGTGTTTCCAATGTTTATCAATATTAACAGACTAGTCACACGATTTCCTCCCTCCATCCCAGATCGGATGCCGGGTAACACCAGACATTTATAGTACTTGAAGCAATTGAAAATATAAATGACACTGAAACAATTTAATTATAAGCAGAGTCAGTTACATCCATTCAGTTATTAAAATACACTTCACAATTTTTATTTTAGATATGTTTGTTGTTGCGGGCATTAAAACCTTGTGCTTGTCTATTACGTTGTTGTGTTTCTTCTCAGACCCACTGCACGGTGAATTTTTCCACGATCGAAAGGAGACGATTCATACATGTAATGAGGTCTACATTTATATTTAAAGTGCGTGGTGTTAAGCATTGGCATTATCGACCAAAACGTATATTGATAAATTAGAAAGTGTCCAGATTGCCCCGATGGTCCGAGGAGACACGACTCCGCTCAAGGAACTCAATTCAAGCTATTACAGAAAAAAATCCCCCATCTAGAATATTTGGGGTGAAAACTATATCCCATTTCGATCATAAATAATCCGTCTGCACCACACCCACAAAAACCCTGGGTACGAGTATTAAGTCGTCCAACATTGTCTCATTTAACGTCCTTTCTCACAATAAAACATAGAAGTGTAATAAACACATTCGAGTTTCACGCCTCCTAAACTTCGAAACGATTATACAGTCACGTGATTTTGATTCAGAACATTGAATAGCCTTTTCTGTTGCTTCTTTAGTTTCATCTGTCTTGTAAATTCTCAAGCGCCTACATATTTTATTTAATTAAACAGATAGTGAATCAATTTTCAAATAAAATGTAGCTTATGTCAATTAAACATTTTAGAAAGAGACCGTTGCAAAAATAGTTTTACTTTACTCTGCATTTACCTCTTGACAGTGACGCCATGTTGTTTCATACACAACTGGAAAACATTCCAGTAAATCCAATCGCAGTGTTATTTGAAAAGTAAACTGATGGAGGCCCGGAAAAGATCCGTCTCCCGAAACTGTAAATCTCCAATAACACAAATGCTGCGTAACAATACCTCATGTCTTCCACACAAAAAAAAACCCCCTCAAAATTTAAATGTGTAATCCTCACAATTTGGGCATGATATGACATCTTTTTTGTCAAAAATGTGGACATATGTTCCCTGATATGTATGTCTATATTATTTTATTTTTATCCATGAGTATGGATTGTAATGATTCTTTGGAAACAACATATTACATACCAAATTCTTCTACATGATTATTGCTTATATTTTAATATAACAATCATTTGTACACTAGAAATAGGTTGTTTACTTATGTTTGAATTCTAGATTATGACCTAAGAAGGTTCTATAAAATAACCTGTTTGCAATTTCGGGTAGTTTTTTTGTTGGGATGATTGAGTTATTGAGAAATAGGTTTTGGTCAGGTGGGGTTTTACTGCAACATAGGTCAGGTGGGGATGGATAGCAACAGAGGTAAAGTATGTATGTATTGTCAAATAGAGTCGTGGGGATGTATTTAAGAACGAAGAAGTAAACAGTTATTAGTTCATGTTCTTATTTCTATCTTAATATCAGTTGTATTCAGTTATAATTTGAGAGGATTTATTTATTTAATTTGTCCATTAAATTACAACGTGCTCATCGACTTTAGGACTAATAACTATTTTGGGATTATTGTGAATTCAATTTTTAACTCAGAAAATTAAATTATTTCTTGAATTTTACAAAATTCGTTGGGTTTGCATTTTCTGTCTGTTACTTAGTTCAAGACCATAAAGTCGTAACAGAACATTTGGGGGCCAGAAGAACCGGATTATCGGAAATTTGGACCCAGTAGATTGTATTCGTATCAATATATATATATATATATATATATATATATATCTTCTCATAGTCTGAAAGAAAAACTCCCCCAGTGTGGCAACCAATAGACGTCTAAGCTGACACGACTCTCAGGCACGTACAATAAATATGGTTTCAAGACATTCTTTAAATTCGCTAATGACCTTCACCCTACAATTAAATTTACAATCTATTTCTGGGCGGGAAAGCAGAACTTGACATATACAGCAAACAGTCTGATTCTCACCAGCATCTGCTTTTGACCAGCTGCCACTGTCAGCATGTAATGTAAATTTTCCTTACAGCCTGTGTCAAACACATCTGCTACAATCAGGCTGCCCTTGAAAAGAGAGATTAAGGAAACGATACTGAAGAAGTCCAACCTCGACGATATGAACAAAGCTCGAACCACAAAAAGAAATACGTTTTTGAAACATAACAAAGAAATTCAAAGACAATTAGTAGTAGTAGTAGTAGTAGTAGTAGTAGTAGTAGTAGTAGTGTTTCAACGAGCAATATTTAGGAACCTATTTTGTTGGTCACCATCCACACATCCTCCCATTTTCCTTGAAACCAATGACACAATGTTACTACCTACAATTCAAAAACTGTAGGTCATTAATAACCCTAAATTTGTGAGTCAAAAGCCTCCATAATTCCCAATCCTCCAACTAAAAGTAAATTTAGGCCATGTACCCTTGTATCCACCAAAATTATATTAAAAACGTGAGCCATTCACCATAAGTTCTTTTTAGGTCCAACGACACCCACCGGCAGATGCTCTAATTTTGTAATTCGAGAAATGTTGGCCGCCATGTTACTTTCCAATATTTGCTTTTAATTTTGCTTTTGAGAAGAAAAAAAATGCCTATACATCATTACTATCGTACTCATTTTTTTAAAGTCGCCATAACCCCTCTAACTTCCAATCTGTTATTTTACCAAAGCCACTCACACTATCTCCACCATTTAAAAACCACAGAACACCAGGTCACACACCTTTCGGCCCTCCAGTTCTTTTTAAAAAGAATCCAAGGCCACCAACTTGCCTATTCCTTTTTTAATCTTTTTAAAAATACCAACACTCTACACTGCATGCGTTAAGATATCATTTATGAAAAATTTCTAGGACACCCACATGCCTGTCCTCCTTTTCTAAACTAACGAAAACTATTACTATCGACAAATGTTTCCTGTGAAAAACGCTAGGCCATTACAATGTAGCAAAGCCTCCATGACTTTCCTATCATCCGAGTTATTAAAAAGCAACTAACCGACCCACTCTTTTTGCTACTACTTTTTTTAATCCATAGGCCACTCACGGACCTATCCAAATAATTTTTAAAAGTTCCTAGGTTACTCACTCGCCTATCCTTTGTTAGCTTCTTGAAACATCAACTCTACCCTTAAAACACGACTAAAAAAACAAACAAGTTTTTATTAAATCTCTGGGCCACCCGTGCACCAATCATCCCTATTTTATTTTTGAAAATCTCTAGACCACAGTCACCTTCCTGTCCTACAAATTTTGTTTTAGAGACCCGCCACCCTAAGTTATTATCTGAAATCTAAACTTTGTTGTAATTTGAATGGATATGGTCTATCCGAAGAAAGTTTTCTTCCAGCCAACTAGATGTCATCCATGTCTTTAAGTAATTTAATCCAGACTGAATAAATTATTATAAACGAAAATAATTGAAAAACTCTAGACTTCAGAAACTAAAAATATACCTAATGAAACTAGGGAAATGTAAATAAAAAGTCTTACCATAACCACTGAACAATGCGAGATCAATGGAGTCCCAATTTTAACTTTCACTACCTGTCACTACCTGTCACTTCCTGTTTATTATTTAATATAGATCTAATATATCCAGTAATAAAATATCAAAGAAAATATCTTCCTGCCAATAGATTTAGTCATGTTAGCGACGAATAGACAGAAGCAAGGCTAACAAAGATAGTAGATTCAACATATTGTAACAGAAGTCATACTCTTTTGATCCAGTGTATTGCATAATGTGCCTTTGACAAATAAAGTGTCTGTAGTGTCTGGGGTTGTTGCATTAAAAGGTGTCAGAAAAATAAAGTACCATACAGTCAAAGCTGTTACACTCAATAGGAAAGTAGAATAGGGTTATATATGGTATGATAAAGGATGTTCCTGATATATATATATATATATATATATATATATATATATATATATATATATATATATATATATATATATATATATATATAGAGCTCTGTCTGCCTGGGATTAATATTTCGTACGTGACGCCTATTGTAAGTATTATGTTGTCCTATTTTATTAAAACCAGTAAGTGACATAATCAAATTATTTAAATGTAGGGTATTACAATGTAATATTGAAAGCAAGTAGCTATTAACTTGAATTAATTTATTTCAGATAATTAAATGTTAAAAATGTAGATACTTGCAGATCAGCATGTATTGTCCAATGACTAATTTCCTTTCGATTTTTACCCTATGCATAATAGTAAGTTGTGTTCGAACCACGTCTACAAGATTGCATGACAATGCAATGACAGGCAGTGTCTGAATTTTTTAGCTCCTGTCAGGAGTGAAACATGACGACATCCGAAAAATCGACTTTACCTTATGCACAATAATAAGTTGTGTTCAAATAACGGGATGTTAATATGGGATGTTAATATGTTTCTATTATTAAGGACACAGTGGAAACATAACTTTAACTCCAGTAACAAATGGAACATAATGAGGTCAGAAAAATCTATATAATATGACATTATTACAGTATACAGGATTGCATGACACTGTCACGACAGGCAATGTATGTAAATTTTAGCTCAAGTAAAGGGCAGAACACGCTGTGACGTCAGTAAAATCGATATATTATGACCTTATGATTAGAGTATACAGGATTGCATGACAATGTCATGACGGTAGTGTGTCTGAATTTTAGTTCCAATAAGGAGTGAAACATGATGACGTGCGAAACATCGACTTTTACCCTGCGCACAATAAAAAGTTGTGTTCGAACATTCAGTTCATCTAAGTAGCTGGATAGAAGCAGCCTGATGTGGCCATGTGATAACTGAATTTCGGCCTATATCTTGATTATAAGATTAGTCACAGCTTTGCAAACTGTTACAATAGTTAGAACCTAACAACCAATAATTTAATGAAAACAAGTTTGATAGCACAATTTTAGCCATAATTGTCATACGTTGTAATTGCATCTTTGACGTTGTTTCCATTTTGACAGGAATGTACACGCAAAATGTCCTCAAATACCTTCCTTACACCTCAAAATTGTCTGTTGAAGGGAACTGGGCATGTTCGTGGGTTTAACGCCATTTTTCAGCACGTCATAGTCCATGCATGGTGGCCAGTATATCTAGGGGAGTAAGAACTATGGAAATACCCGGGAAAAAATTTCTCTCCTTCTCTCGCATATGCATATATATATATATATATATATATATATATATATATATATATATATATATATATGCGAGAGAAGGAGAGAAATTGATATGCAAAATATGGACAAGTAAAACACAGAAATGCTAAATTATTGGAAATATTCTAAATTTCTTAGCTACCTTCATTTCCCAATTGCAGTTACAATTTGCAAAACATGAACAAGTAAAAGAAGGAAATGCTAAAAATTCTAAATTTCTTGGCTACCTTCTTATCCCAATTACAGTTACAACGAAAATTGTAAATATTTTATAAAGCAAAAGGATTTTGATACAGCTTAGAAAACAAAGTAAAAATAGGAACCAAATTAACTACGCAGGTTTTTTTTCAATCTCAATAAGTTCACATCGAGAATATGCTTTAAAAACAAAGATGGTGTTCTAAACTGCAAATTTACAGTGTATTCTAAAGTGCTTTCTCCAATACAAAAATCATATTTACATTTTATTGCAAATATCCAGCTTCTCACAATCAAATGTACATGTACAAAGCTTTCCCATACATTGTAATCTTCTGTTCAAATAAATCATCATTTCTTCCTCATTATAGTAATATACTGGATGCAATTGTCGCCACATTGTATATGAAATATCTCTGATTTTGTTAGGTTTATATTGTTTATGCAATTGATTATATGTTTATATGTTATTCATAGCAGCAAGGGGTCTGGCGTGATTATATATTGATGCTTAAAGAAGAATGGTCTTTGTCGCGATATTCCTGTTACTAATTTGTTTCTCCAGTCTCTGGCGAGTTTAAAACTGTATTCGTGATAATGGGTGTGTAGCATTATTGCGATATCAGGTGGCTGAAAAGGTAAAATGGTAGATTCATTTTGATAGTAGATGGCTTTAAAGCTGCGAATTTACATCCTTGGCCGCGGAAGCAGCAGAACACTATTTAGTGCTACCTGAAAGAGCATTTTTATACCGCTCAGACTTGTTTCTTTGGAGTTTAGTTATTATACCTAGAATTTATTGATTGCTCTTATATATGAATTCAAACCTCTTCGAAATAAAATATGATTATAGATGTAAACCTCACAAAACATGACACCCAAGCACCATATATTTTCACTGTCTGTATCCATAGAAAAATGCAATTTTTAGAATGTGATCTACACTTTGTTCGCTCTAATGACATGAATAATGTGGAAAATAATAACTTTAACCTTCACCATTTATTCCTTCAGGTGTCTAAAATTCATATTACAGTGTTATTATGAACTAGTCTCACAACAGTCATGATATTTCCCTATTATGGGTCAAAATTTGAGGCATGTTTGGTTGCAAAATCGAAATTCAAGTAAACTTAATGAATCTGTTGCTTATATTTGCTTAAAGAAGAAATTTTGTATCAAGTGAGTAACTTTGCTGGTCTTTATTGATGTATGTCACAACTTGTATCACACATTTTCGTACACGAGTAATACCAATGCAACGAGATGCACTCCTAAATGGTACTTTAAATGGGTCGATAGGTAGCATATCTTTCAGCACAGGAAGGAAAAACAGAGTTACTATATTATTCATAAGCAAACGTATTATTACTTAGCAAATTGAGACGTGATTTTTAAAATTTGCTGAAGATAATACCAAACAGTTTAGAATGTTTGGCCATGAGTATAGTTTTGATTGGAAAACTTAATCTCCATTTTTGTCCCTCACTAGTTACAATGGTGTCAGTCATGCTTGATTCAATGTTACTCGCAAGGGGGAGATTCTAGTGTACAAACACATTTGTAATATCTGGAACACAATTGAAACATCCCTATTTATTAAATATCTCCGACTTTGTTTAGCATATTGTCTTTAATGGCTAAAATCGCTATGTTACAAATATTGCGGAGAGAGAGCTGGTAGGACTATAAAATGGCAATTAAAGACGTATTTGATAATGTGGTTCCAATCATATTACTGATTCAGTTTCTCCATTCTCGGACAAATTTGAAAATATATACATATTAATGATTTGCTGCTTTATTTTCATAAAAGGTTGCTTCAAAGGCAAGAAAGTACATTATCTACCTTGGCCGCAGATGATATGTGTAATGCTACACATTTCGACCTGGTGGCCTAGTGGTTAGAGTGTCCGTCTCGGATGCGAGTGGTCGCGGATTCGAACCCCGGCCGAGTCATACCAAAGATTTTAAAAATGGTACTAGCAGCTGCCTCGCTGGGCGCTCAGCATTAAAAGGTTAGTGTTAGGACTGGTCAGCCTGGTATCAAGATAATGTGACTGTGTGGGACATCGTGCTACATGTCTGCAGCATGATCCCCCATTGCTAGACACCACTATAAACTGCCACACTGCAGACATCGTAGCGATATGACTGAAAAATTGTTAAGAATCCAAATCACACACACACACACACACACACACACACACACACACACACATTTCGACCTGTCCTACATTCAGTCTGGTGTACTTGGGAGTAGATCAGCACATGCTACTCAGAGAATGTTTGCTAAGTATAAAATAAAGCGTACAAAAACGATTTTATATATGTTTAAGATAAAATGTAGCTAATTAATTGTTTCAAAGTATATTATCTTCACTAAACATAACACGCTATACGGCAAACGAATTTCGTGTCTTAACATTGCATTTCTTCTAGTGCAACTATGTCGATGGCGACGTCGATTAATATTTAGGTGGTGGTGGTGGTGGATATGCTGTGTAAGTGGCTCCCGAGGTTCCTATGTAGGGTGGTGGGGCTTGCTGAGCCGCCGGATTACCGTACATGACAGGTCCATAATGGCCGGGATAGGATGAGAGTCCAGGCGCAACAGCTGTATTAGTAACTGAAAAGATAATAATAATAATAATAATAATAATAATAATAATAATAACAATAATAATTCACAAGCGTCAGTGTATTGTGATACCTTCAGTCTGTCCGTCCGTTCATTCAAGAGTCAAGGATACAAGTTCCTACTAGACAAGCCCTAATTGGCTGCCTCGGTGTATCTTTGCGAAAAGTTGTTAGCTCCCATTTCCTCTGCACAGTATAGCCAATAAAGTGTCGAAAGTGTCGTTGAAAACCTACCAACCATCTATTCATCTGTCTGTTGCCACATCTTCTTAAACGTTAAATGGAATTTCACGAATCTTTGTAATTATATTGTCTCTGTTGTACCTTTCTCCTACAAAAGTGACATCTTTGGTTCCCTTGCCTGTAGTGACTGGGAAATGGTCAAAGTACAAATGTGAAAGATGCAGTTATTATGAAATTTGTAAATATTTTCTGGCCAAACTTAATTTATGCAATCATGCTATGACTGGTCACTGTTCTGGGGGTGAGGATGGGGAGTAGGTGTGGGTACGTGTGGGGGAGGGGATTGTAAGTTGCAGTTTAAAGTGTTTGGACTTGCAATTATGCACAATTTCAATTGTTCGCGCTATTAGTAGCATTAGTAGCATTAGTAGTATTAGTAGCATTAGTAGTATTAGTAGCATTAGTAGTATTAGTAGTGGTAGTAGCATTAGTAGCATTCGTAGTATTAGTAGCATTAGTAGTATTAGTAGCATTAGTAGCATTAGTAGCATTAGTACTATTAGTAGCATAAGTAGCATTAGTAGTATTAGTGGTATTAGTAACATTAGTAGTATTAGTAGCATTAGTAGTATTAGCAGTATTAGTAGCATTAGTAGCATTAGTACTATTAGTAGCATAAGTAGCATTAGTAGTATTAGTGGTATTAGTAGCATTAGTAGTATTAGTAGCATTAGTACTATTAGTAGCATAAGTAGCATTAGTAGTAATAGTGGTATTAGTAGCATTAGTAGTATTAGTAGCATAAGTAGCATTCGTACTATTAGTAGCATAAGTAGCATTAGTAGTATTAGTAGCATAAGTAGCATTCGTAGTATTAGTAGTGTTAGTAGCATTAGTAGCATTAGTAGTATTAGTAGCATTAGTAGCATTAGTAGTATTAGTGGTATTAGTAGCATAAGTAGCATTAGTAGTATTAGTAGCATTAGTAGCATTGGTAGTATTAGTAGTATTAGTAGCATTCGTAGTATTAGTAGCATAAGTAGCATTCGTAGTATTAGTAGTGTTAGTAGCATTAGTAGCATTAGTAGTATTAGTAGCATTAGTAGCATTAGTAGTATTAGTGGTATTAGTAGCATAAGTAGCATTAGTAGTATTAATAGCATTAGTAGCATTAGTAGTATTAGTAGTATTAGTAGCATTCGTAGTATTAGTAGTATTAGTAGTATTAGTAGCATTATTAGCATTAGTAGTATTAGTAGTATTAGCAACAACATTAGTTTACTATGAAAAATACCTCACAATTTGAGGACGTTTGTAATGGCACTAAAACTAGACCTACTACAGAAAGCATTCCTCTGAACAGCAAGAATTTTGTGCAATTCATATTTCACCATGATGGATGCAATAAATATTTCACCATGGTGATACAATAAATATATCACTATGGTGATACAATAAATATTTCACCATGATGATGCAATAAATATTTCACCATGATGATATAATAAATGTTTTACCAAGATAGCTACAATACATATTTCACTACGATAGATACAATACATTTTTCACCATGATAGATATAATAAATATTTCAACATGATATATACGATAAATATTTCAACATGATAGATACAATAAATATTTCATCATTATGATACAATACATATTTCACAGGGACATGGAGACCCAACATGTTCATGAATGATGAAGTCGCGTTTAATGAATGACGAAGCCATGCTTAGAACAATACATTTTTTTTAATGTCACGAGTGACCTGATTTCTTAGATCCAACCCAAAAAGTGGAGATATCATTATCCTTGTAACATCGATTTGAAATACTAATGAATTTCATTTACCATTTTTTTAATAGGAAGACTTAAATCTTTTCGATCGTAAACATCAACGTGATTTTTATTTAATTTGATTTGGTGGGAACATACTTGTGTGGTTAGATCGCCTAAAACTGCCCTGACGATTTAAAAGAAAACTGTTAAACATTATTTATTGGGAGTCAGTTAGCAGCAAGTTCTAATAAGTTACACCTGACAATTTAGCTGGTTAGCATAATGTTATTTTTAAGGTAGTAGAAACCGGAGGAGTCCAACGTTCCAAAATATCGGAGCCCATGCCCTTGCTAATATCGGACCTTGGAATCATACCCCGGGACAAAAGAGGTTCAAAGCGAGCTAGTTACCTTCATTTTACATCGACTTGTTTTGGTGAGTTATAACTTACCAGCAACGGTATGAATCTGTGTGGTGTTCGCTGGTTGAACGACAACTCCTCTACCTGTACCAGACTTGCTTGCAGCCACACAGCAGTAGACGATGAGAGCAATCACGAGTCCAAGCCCTATCAGACTACCGATCACAGCGCCAGCTATGGTACCAGCAGCATTGTAACTGAAATATAGGAAGTAAAAGCAGGAAGTTATAATTTCTCAAAGATAATAATTAAATTGCCCCGCGTAAATTGCACATCTGCGTTTATATACGTATTTATATAGAGGCCATAAAATATATTAAGTGTATGGTCCTAGCATATCTAACGCATAACAATCATATATACAATGATATCCGGATAAAAGGAAGTCAAAGGGACTAATAAAAAATTGTTATATCAGAAATTTGTTTCAACTGAGTTAAAAGATTACGTTAAATGCAGAAAGGAACTGCGATTCGTTTCGCAAAGACCAATTGTAACTTTTCCCAAACTGAGTTATGTAGGGAGTTTGAGAGAATGATGACAGCGCAATATTTAAAGTTATTAAAAGAGGAGCTTAAATGAGTAATTATTAAATACCGAATCTATAAAACGAGTTGAATAACTTTCAGCTTTTCCTAGCCTTTGCGAGCAAAAGCTAGACATTATTCAATGAGTTTCATAAATTTCATGTTAAATCATTACCCATGTGAGATTCTGTTTATCACATAGCTTTTATATAAGTGGAAATATTTTGGATAGAAAGAAGAACAGATGAATATCGCTTTTCAGTCTTTGCTCGTAACAAATTATGAGTTATTGGATATTCGTGTGAAGGGATGATTACTGGATGCCGAAATTTTACAAAATCTAGACTATAAAGGCAAGGAAAATTCCCAAGGTCGCTGCCAATCAAGACTTTCATGGGCTTATTTTGACCAATCAGATTCCCCTTAACGTGATATGTTGTTATGTATATCTGTCTTGTGTGCTTTATTTTTGTAAGTGGTTGAGGGTTGTGCCTACTTGAATTTTGTCATGATTCAAAGAAGTAAACAACATGCTTACTTGAATCTGAGTTCAAGACCTGGGGTTTCAGTAGTAAATCTACAACGTCGCAAGTAAAGTGAATTTGTGTATAAAGAGTGATTTGGTAAACAATTACACATTCTTGTTTTATGATCAGTCTCTGGAATCATTTGTAGTTGTGTTCAGATAGAATTGGAGAGGAATCATTTATTTATATTATTCATTCGAATTGGAAAGTGCTTATTGACATTTTGGAATAAAACACTACTTTGTGATTACTGCGAATTCATTCAAAGACATTCTGGACAATCTGATTAAAATCAGATCTCCGCTGTCCTACTTGAAGATTTGATGACGACCGCTTAAGGGTCATGTTCTGGTGACCTTTGAATTAAGATAATGGAAATGCAGCTTTCAAAAATCTGAAAGTGAATCAAATCATTCGGTACACATTCATGTTCTTCATCCACACTGCTTAGTCTCCAAACGCGAAGATATAAGACTTCATCTGATTGGTTGATGAAATTAGCGATTATGGTAACATCATTGGCTACCAAAACGTGACCACTAAGCGGTCGCTCTCAGATCTTCACGTAGGACAGCGGAGATCAGATTTTAATCAGACTGACATTCTGGATTAATTGTATTATTGTTTTACATCATGTCATTCAAGATTATTGGATATCATTCTGAAGATTTTATATTTTTGGACTTGTGATAGAACATTTAGGATTAGTTGGGATTTAATCCGCAATACTGTAATTGTCTTTGGAATTTTCACTTTATATTCTAAACAAATAAATTATTTGTTTATTTTACTAAACTATTTGGTTTTGCTTATTTTCTGTTACATTGTTTAAGAATACATTGTCGTAACAATGTTAACATGTTGACATCTCAAAACTATTAAACTGCACACTGTATGTAAATTGTACCAACTATGTACTAATCCCGATTCTGTTGAAATAACGTTGTATATGCAATTTAACAATCAAGCATTTTGTCATCATTATTGAAAGAATATGGGATACAACACCAGTTAGCTCATTAAACTGGAACATGCTTTTGACTGGAGCTATTTTATATATAGCGAATACTTTATAAATCATAATAGAAATGGTTTACTTACGTACAACAAACGTCGCTGTAACTGCCGTCTGAGGTACAACAGCCGTAATCGCAATATGTCTTTCCATAGCAGCTATAGGAGGAGAGACACGTATAACCATAAGTGCAGTAATCCCCGGCTTCCACAGGAATAGCTTTAAAAGAAGTTAAAGATAGTCAGACCCGAAGTTATATATATATATATATATATATATATATATATATATATATATATATATATATATATATATATATATATATATATATATATATATGTATATATATATATATAGAGAGAGAGAGAGAGAGAGAGAGAAGACTTTATGAATCATAACAGAAATGGTTTACTTACGTACAGTAAGCTTCGCTGTAAGAGGTACCACAGCAGCCATAATCACAATATGTCTGTTTATAGCAGTAACTATAGCTACCCAAGATATTGTAACAACTATACCGATAAGAGCAGTAATTACCGGCTTCCACAGGAATAGCTGTATAAAGAAATATACAGTTAATAATCCTCATACAGGAAGTTTCAATATTTCTAGAGTAGTACAACTATCACATGGAAGCTTTATGTAGCTCTGACTCGTAATCGTCAATTATTTTAGATGATGATGATGATGATGATGATGATGATGTGTGTGTGTGTGTGTGTGTGTGTGTGTGTGTTCTTTGGATGTTCCCAATGCCAATGTCCAAAGTTTTGCTCACGAGAAAACTCTAATCCGCAGATAACCAGATTAAGAAAAGGCCTTAGAGGTAGTTAGATCATCAACCATTGTAAGTCTACGAGTTTTGTCGAGTTACATTCTTTGTGATCGAGCTGGTATTTGTAGTCCCTAGCTGCTTGAATAACTTTTACTTTAGTTTTTTTTTTTTTCTAGAAAAAAACACCATGTGATTGTCAGAAAAATGATACTGTGTTAACTTGCAAGCAAACGGCATTACAATTGGAATTTATTTCATATTTAATACATTTTCGTATCATATTGAACATTTCCGATAATAGTATGAATATTATTGCCATATCACATTATTTACTTCAGTACATTTGCATTTACATTCTTTCAACATGTTGATAATGCATGAGGTCACTAAACAGACAAGCATACAAATTATATGATATCACGAAAAGATTAATGACGTCGCGACAGTGCAATAGTTATAAATTACAGTGTTTTTACTGTTGGATATTTTGGATGAGATCAATGTACAAGTATTTTGGATCAAATCGCAGTATCCAACAGTATAAACACTATAATTTATTTAATTTATACCACATACAGTATTATAACATGCATTTTAAAATGTTGGTATACAGCAATTTGATATACCGGTACTACAGGTTGATATTAGCATGATTTACCCGTGGCGTATGAATACATACAGGTGTATGGTCTCAGCAGCAGACCGTTGCTTTTTTTTTTTTGTGCTCTAGATCAGTGATGAATTTTCCGTTCATGACGGAGAAAAATCTTAATAAATACCGTTTTGTAAATGAATAAAACATGTTAAAGAATGTCATCAAACCCCACCTACTCTCTCTCTCTCTCTCTCTCTCTCTCTCTCTCTCTCTCTCTCACACACACACACACACACACACACACATCCCATAAGGAACAAAATACGTGGAGATCTGTAGAGAGAAATTGATAAAAAGCATTTGAGCTGGATGAAAACCTTTGAACTTCAGCTTAAACCAAGTAACATATAGTAACCTGAGTTCCAATAAATATATGTGCATAGTTTTTTACCATTTAATTTTTTTTTTTTAACAGTGTCACGATACCAACGAAACGAAGTTGCAATAACCTGTCGTGACTTGAATGCCGTACAGTAGATTCCTTAGCTATGCGGCCCACCTAATGTAGTCAATTTATCGCTGTATTTGGTGTTTGGGTTTCTTAACCTATGCTACGGTTACAAAACGTATCATATTTAAGTGTTAAAATGTTATGAAGTTCCCTATAACGTTTCATTCATAAGTTTCTATCCTATCAAGATCCTATTAAGTCTAATCAGGTGTACGAGACGACTATTCTCGAATTTCGCTTTTACTTTATGCAAGATTGCAACATATTATGGTTTAGTATGGGATTTTCAGGTGTGATTTTAATTACGAAGGTCTCTGTGGAGGCACATCCTGTATACAAGGTAAGAAAAAAATGGTTCATTTACTTATCAACGGAGGACTTACCCACGCATTCGTCATATTATACAGTTGTATCATTCCAAAATTCCGGGTAGATCATTTAGGTCATTAGTTGACGTTTTATGCAAAAGAAATTCATCCATTCATACATTTTGTGTCGCCTAGGTTTTAATGTTATCGAGACCGGTACACATCCTGGCCTTAATAATGATGTCAAATTCCTCAAATAACTTGGATCTGCGCCTTTTTCTCTAGTCTCAAATACCAACAGCACATAACGTTATATGTCTCTCTGGCTCGATATAAAGCAATCAAACGTCGATATCTCGCTTTGGTTCCAAACATAAGTTGTAAGAAATAAGCATTTATATCGTGGTTTTGTACCAAAACAAATGAAATAGCTGCAAGTGTTACGTATCGGCTCGTTCAAAGTAACACAAAGAAAGAGTAACTACAACAAGCTTTGTAAATTTTAACAAAAACAATTTATTTCCCTAGAAAACACGGTGAAAAGGTAAGAATATGAAACAAGACTTACGATTTACGAAGAAGATCCAAAAATTTGTCATAAAATTGTGAAAAACACACAAGTCCTGTGAATAAACAGTTCTAAATTGACGTAGTCTGAATCTCAATTCCGTTCCAAGATGGCGGATGATGACGTCAGACGAAGGCTAACACAAAATGTCCAGAATTTTCACTGTGAATCACAAATTGTATTGTTCTGCTCCAATTTAGAAATAATTTCAACAAATGTCTTTGTCCAAAGCCAGTAGGGTTGTTCTCCAGGGAAAATAATTATTTAGAAAGTAGATGAAGTACAGCTACCACCACTAACAATATACATGTTGTTCCTCGTACGAACGAACAGCTCTATTTCTTTCAAAATAGTAGTACTCAATTAATTTACTTAGACCAGAATACTAATATTACAATTTAACTCATTCATTTTCTTCTTTACTTTGTAAGGGCCATAAAATTTTAACTTGATGAAAATTCTGCAGAATGAGCAAGAGAGAATGGACTTTATTACAGGATTCAAATTTTCTCTCTAGTAAAGTTTGGTGAAACCATAGTTTCACTTTTGACTTGAACTGCTGAAAACCAAATTCAAGTATAACAAGCTGGAACATTCCAGTAAATTGTTGTTTGAGAGCCAGTACGCAACCACCACGACCTCTCTCTCTCTCTCTCTCTCTCTTGATTGATTGATTGATGGATTGATGGATTGATTGATTGATTGACCATGTCGCAAGACACGATTTAAACACTTACAAGGAGCGTAGAGGATATTTCACCTGTTGCATGCGACGATGTATATGGACTTAAAATGGTAAAACTGAATGACAAACAGACAGAGAGAGAGAGAGAGAGTGAGAGAGAGAGAGAGAATAAAGCAGTCGTATGATCAATAAAAATGGTAAGTAACGAAATTGCTAAACCATAATTTGTATTGAAATGTCTTTGAATCTAGAAATCTTGTTTTCAGTACCATGTTTTACTTAATCGCGCAAAATGCACAACATGATGTGACATGACTTTGAGAACTTCTATGTTGTGAGAGATCTGCTGTCTCTTCATTTTAAGTAGCAACAAACCTACTTGATCATACCTTAATCCAAATTTCCTTTGACCCTTCCCACCCCATTATATATATTTGGACATTTATTTTGGGGTGTAGGGTCAGGGTCATTTGCCTATCGAAAAGTTGAAATTCGCCAACATCTTGCTATGTCGGCATAGGGTAGCCACCCACTACCCAAGCCTAACAAACTTAAACGACCTTACATACAGCCATACCTACATCAAATCCATAGGAAAATTATTTATCTTCTTAGAATAAATCCGCTGACAGACGAGACGAAAATTATACAGCGTTGATTAAATTTGACCTGGTGCTCTCCATTTGCATTGCTAGCAACATGACTCTCGAGTTAGTGGACATGCACATTATATTTCCAAACGATTTTTCTACCTTTTAAATAATATTTACATGTTTGGTAAAGAACAGCATCAGAAAAAAATGTTCATAGTCTTTCCATGTGTACGTAATCGTATGCAGAAAGGAACTATTGGTATTTTGACCTGCATTGTCTACAAATCAGAAACTTTTCTTCATTTTAAGGATTTAAATTTTGACACTTCATCCAAACATAAATGACCAGTTTCTCTCTCTCTCTCTCTCTCTCTCTCTCTCTCTCTCTCTCTCATATATGCTCGTGTAAAACAAGCTAAGTAAACAGGTGTCTCGACGTAAACAAGGTAATAGACTGCAGTGAAACTATTCTAATAGACATATGGGACATAATATTTACATTTACCAGATTAACATATCGTTCTTATGAGTAGCCTTACCTTACATTTATTTATTAGTTATGTTGATAAAATTCAAAACTTTCTGAACAGTAATTTTGTTCATAGCATGCATAGGTTTTAAACGGATGAACAATATGGTTGCACATAGCACACAATACAACGCAGCATAAAAGACAGAACTCGTCAACAATGGAGAGGAATGACAAGAACATCCTGATTTCATGATGAATAAAAGCAAAAATATCAACATGAAATCGGGATTACACATTATACAACAACAATATTTAAGAGTAAACAGGGTCAAATTCGAATATCATTAAGACCCATTTTCATTTATAAAAATTAAACGCAATATTAAATCAAAATATTTCCATTAATAGCAACTTGAGGGAAATTTCGTTCTTTATATATATATAAGAAATGTAAGTGTACACATATGCTTGCTAATATTTCTTTCCTTTCTTTCATGAAAGTGAACTTTTACATGCACAGAAATGTTGTTACTTTTGTTTGGTAAAGCACATACTCCAGTATGTCATGCAAAATTCACTTTTTATTGTAGTGTCGTTGATAAAGTAGGAGCAATATCAACTGTAGAAAAGTATAGATACATCGAGACAGACACGTATATATATCTTCAGCATGAGAATTAGTTTTACTTACCTCCAAGAGCAAGTATGAAACCAAGAATGTAGAAACATATATACATCTTGATGTTGCTGACTATATTCTCCATGCGATAGATGCAAAATTTCCTTTCCGTGTTTCTTCGTTTTAGAATTCAATAAAACTTTACCAGGAAGATATACAAAACAGCATGTTAAAACTTGCTTACCTAACAACTAACAGGTTTTTTTTTTTTTGGCAAGTTTAGCCACAAACCCGTACTATGCAATTTCTTTAATTTCAGTTAAAAGCGTTATTTATTAGGTCTATGGAAAGGATTGATATTCTGTTTTACCGGTCAATGAAACGAGAGATTCAGTATTTGATCAGCAACGGCAAATACTGATACCCTCTGTGAGATAACCAAAACAAGCTGGTATATTGTCCTTTGTATAAAGACTGTTTATTACATGTATGTGATAAACGACGACGTTTCAAATTGCGCAGACAAGCATTAGAGTGGTATCGAATAACCTGAATAGAGAAACGATCGTCACGAGGGGTTATCAAAGATCGAGAGGCTACCCTAAAGAAGAGGATAAGAAATTTAGCCATGGTTGGCTGCGTTCTAATATTTTGCTTAAGTTTAATATATTAGGTCACTTACAAAAATAACGTTTTAGCCATTGCGACTATTTATTTAGTTAGTTATGCCATATTTTGGGGGACATACATTTGACAATATTGGAGCGGCTATGACTTACTGATTAGCGCTCCTGGTTGTCAATTGGTTGGTTGCGGGTTCGAATTCTGCCACACCCTGCTGGGTTTACCGCATTGGTGTGTCTCTTTACTCGCATATACACAGTGAAACCAATTAACTGATCGATTACTCGATATTAGCCAACAGATCAGGATAAGTTGAATTGTATACTTAAAGGGTTATCTTCCTGTACAACATCAAGAAACTTTTTTACTATTGGTCGATAACTAAAATTAATATTCCTCATCTAAATCGTATTATCTTGATAATATAGTATGAAGTTCAGTGACCCATCAATCCATTTCCGTCGTACGTCGCTACTGTCAGTCCCGTTTCAATTAAATGAATTCACAGCATTTAAAACAAAACCTCAAGACTTCTAATTAATTTAAATGAAGCTAGCTTGGTACTCAAAGAAGTAAAAAGAGTTATTCTGAGTGAAACCGCAACCTTGACAAGTTTAGTTTCAGTTATTCCTCCTGAGAAGTTGAGAAGGGGGGGGGGGTAAGGGTGAAGTAAACGTTTCATTCAGTGGCTCGGAGAACTCTCAATGACAAAGATACATTTTTCGACCTATTATTTCACAGATACAATGACTGGTGGATGTTAATAAGGATGAAAGAAGGTCAAACAGACAGCAATAGGTAAGTAGATGGAGGGAGGGTACATAACATGCAGAGAAATATTCCTCCAGCCTTGATACGATATAAGATTATTTCATGTATGCTTAACCGAATCACAATGTTAAAAAAAAGAGAAAGTTAATGGTAATTTTGATTTTATTGCAACTGAAGCATACCTATGTGAAATTAATTGCTACAAATTGAGAAAATTAGAATAATAAATAAAATATTAAAAAATAATAACATTTATTGACTACATATTGTTACACACAAGGGTTCTAATACCGAGTGAATCAAACACCTGCGTCAGCTAGACTGATAACCAATGTTTTCGGCTATTTCCAAAGACATCAAGGAAACTATTGTTTTCAAATGAATTCTTCTTTAATGCGCAAGTACTACAGTAATTTCTCTCGCATCACCTATTGATTACACATCACGAAACTCTACCTTAACATTTGCATGTGGTTTAATTGTTTCACATTTGTATGATCTCAAACACCAAACACAAAGAATTATTCCTATACCTAATAATGGCACATTCTTTTATATTTTCATTGAGCCTGTCACATAATGTTAAATCTTTGATTGAGCATTTCACATAGTATTGTAGTTTACCTTTTGTGTTGAGATAATGATACAAAGTAAGGCAGTACTAAATTAGAGTACATGCTGCAAATTTCATGAAAATTGTTGAAAAATGTTGAATTTATGAACATTTCAATTTGTAAATGATAAATAAGAGTCTTCCAGCTGACGTACATTATACCTGAATGTTCGACAAACTTTCAGTACATCTCTGATTACCTGGATGGTCCATAAATATTGGCAAAGGATAAAGTTGGACGCAAATTCTAGTAATATATCGAGGAGCGAATCCGGCATACAGTAACATAGCTTTTTCTAATTTAAAAAATAATTGCCGAGGTTCAGAGAGAACTGACTGGCCCAGAAAATGGCTGTTGGAGGTTAACCAACAATGGTTAACAAATCTCCTGGACCGGACTCAACATTCCGCACATTTACTACCCAATCTATAATGTCTCCAGTTCTAAAATTGTTTTCCTTCTTTTCCATTTGTACGTAACCTCTTCTGAATTAGTTTCTATCTTTCATTCAGGAGTCGTTCCTTTATCTCAATTTTCTGAGGCTCCTCTCCCAAAGCGCTTTTAATTTTCCCCGTCTCCTACTGCATTACTTCGTGAACTAGATCTTGCCATGTTCACAAGAAGAGCATTTCGCTCTTCCGATGCCTTGAGTTAGTAGGTTTGTAGCCCTTGATCCGGTTCAAGAGGTGTTGTTCTCTTAACCAATGCTATATCCTCGCATAGTTTGCCAGTCTGTCAGGGTGGGGTTTTATTCTTCTCTTTCTCAATTGGTGCCAAGACTGGCAGAAGAAACGCTTTATATGTTAAAGACGCTGAAATGACGAAAAACATCCCTTAATGTAGAGATGCGGACATGAAGAAAAACATCCCTAAATGTAGTACAAAGAAAGATTGGAATAAGGCTCAGGAGGAATCATGTGGACATATATTATCCTCATCAGAAAGTCAACGAATTACTGACATGGAGAAAATTAAAGAGGATGTGGACATTTTTTTTTTTAAAAAATGACATAATAATCTATGCCATTTTTCAAAAGGACTGCTGTGCTACAGTGAAAGAAACTTATTGTCTCCTCTAATGAGAGTCTATCATATAAGACCGAAGAGTGGATACGTTTAAGTTTAAGTGAATGCCATAAAAACATACACACATCAAACATACAATAATTCTGCAACGATTGAGTGGTATATCTGTTCCTGAGTTACCTTGGTGGCCCCGAAAAGCGCATTGGGTCTTGTCATATATCGTGGATGCTACACAATTCCATAACAGCGTCACCTCAGGGCTTGGCAGTCGTCTTGCAAAGGAACCTTTCGCCACTGCGACAATTATTGCTATTGCTGAGACAGCCGTTCAAAAGTTAGTTTGATTTTGAAGCTTATGCGAAAATTAAGATCTTGTGCACTTATCAACAATTTTACAAATCATGCCCAACATGTACTTGTTGTGAACAATTCTATTTCTCATCCCATTTCTCAGTTTCAGATGATCGAAGTTTGCAGTTGGCACCAAAATCAAACCCCCAGTTAGGGACGAGGTAAAATTGCAAGAATCAGAATTGGTCGTATTTACACATACTCCTCTCCTACTTACTAAAGCTGAACACCCACCCACCTGAGGGCGTCTCCTACAATGAACCCTTCACCGTGGTTCACTTTATGTTAGGTTATTTCGATCTCAGACCTACATGCGACCGTATCTACAATGTTCATCATATGAAGGAAATGTCTGACAGGGTAAATGTGTTTTGTATTCTAAATTTCTTGAAGGAAGTTAACATTTATTCAGAATTATAGCTTGTGTGCAATCCCGTTTCCTTTGATATCATTAACCAGCATTTGTACTGTTAATAACCCAAATTTATCTTTTATTCCCTAATTATTCTTTATAAACATCATGTACATACCCCACTGATCGAGAACTCTCAAATATTTTCACCATATCATTGTTGTGGTTTTGTTCTTTGATCGCTCGTTCGTAATAAACCTTTTTGATACATACCATCTTTAACATACGCCTTAAAATCCTCAATCAATCAATCAATCAATCAATCGCCCAGCCGAGATCATTTCTCCAACAATCGGAACTGACGATAATTTGAGAGATGACATTGATTAGTTACGGCATCCCTCAATCAACCATTGGACAGACATTCTCTACAATACTGCCCTTCACTATTTCTTGCAGTTTATACCTATGAAGCGTGGAGTGTTTGTACCACCTGGAACTTTACCTCAGTTACCTGTAGATTATGATAATTCAATTTGTATCTTACTGTCATCACAATTTATGATTGGAATCTTCAGAGATAAACTATACCTTGCTGGAATACACTGCAACTACCTCAAGGAAGGTGTTACGAATATGTAATTAAATTGCTTGTGGGTTAGTTTTAAATTCTTTTTTATTTTATTTTTGTTTCATTACATTTTATTGTAATGATAATTTTCATTGGATTTGAATCTCTTTTCGGAAAATTCACTTGACCTGATTAGAACGTAACGGTTCACCTTGGTTGAGACGTTTTGTAAACACTAAGTGAAAATGATTGGCTATTACCAAGGTCATGTTCGGCCACGTGTTAGCTGGGTTGTAAATAGCCTTTTTTATTATACATTTTCAGCGTGAGAATCTAATTCTTAGCTAGGGCTATTCTAAGTTACGTGCTAAATAGCATTTTTTAATGCGCTGTTCAAATTAATGATCACGTAGCCCGTCACGTGAGCCACTGTGTGATCTAAAATCGAGGGTTAAAACAGCCATTTGCTAGTAGATCTAATCACTCGTATTTTACACCTTTTGAAGGTGTTTTAATTGTTGATGCCAGTTTCATTTTGTTTTGAAGTTCATCTATTTTTGGGGGATTTAATAATTTATATTCTCTAGAAAACAACATAAGTGCTTTTCTTTATAAAAAGTTTAGGACAAAAACATTCAGTGGAACTTTATTCTGGAATTCTAAACAGAACATTATAAATTGTGATTCAACGAGGAACTGTTGCCATCAGTAAAACCACCCCATCTGACGTCATCGCCTTCCATATTGGAACTTCATAGAGATTCTAACCTGGATCCTAATTAGAATTTTTAGTGATAGGACTTATGATTTTTAGATTCTAGGATTTATTTTGGATTATTTTCACAAACCGTAAGTCCTATTTCATATTTTTATCTTGTTTTCTAGGGAAATAAATTATTTTGTTAAAATTTATAAAGCTTATTGGCTTCACTCTTTTTTGTTACATTTGTACACGCCTACATGTAACAAAGGATTTAATAAGCCTTTCGAACAGACTCAATTCTTAGGCAAAATGTGGTGAATTGTAAAGGACTTCAAATGACTACAAAGTAGTAATGACGCTCCCAAGAGCGAGACTTCCGATAACTTCCGTTATTTTGTATCATGCCGAAAAGAGTTCTCTCCCTTCACAGGCTATGCTATATCATGCCATTGGGATTGCTTTTTTTTTCTTTTTCAATTCGTTTTAGGGGATTTACGGCTAGAATTTTAGACGACATACTGGATAGGATTCGTATGAATGATGTTCAAATTTCCTTGATGAATCACATTTCACGGTCACGTTATGCACATGAAACATCCGTTTCATCAGGGAGTGTCTATACACATTTGTTTGAACCCTCATGTGTGTCCTTAGTCAGCAATGTATTACGGTTATCATACCGGGAGACTAAAACTAGGTGCTATGGGGGAAGTCCCTCACCAGATGGAGTATGAGACTCTTAATCCAGGGGTAATTTACTTCTGTTTCCTCCAAACGAGACATATTTCATATTGATATAACGTAAGCCGTCAAATAAATAGAGAAGTAAATAATTTGCTTCACTGTAATTTTGTTACTCTAAATTATTTATGAAGGTGTAACAGATTATCGATACTATGTAGATGTTCTCCATATTATAAATGTCATCTATATGCAATGTCATAATAAATGTATTTTATTGCAAATGATGTATTGGGATACAAAGCGAATAAAATTAGGACATAAATAAATCAACGAATCATTCAAATATCCGGAAAAATATTTTAATTTCATCTTAATATTTTGAAAACTATATATAAACCAATCAATACGGTCTCTCTAAATCAGTGTTCCAATTGATTCATCTAGCTACCTATATGTCAGTCATTCTGTACTTCTGTCTATTTATTTATCTATGTAAGGTTATATTTTGCAGGTGCAAAAGAACATATAGGTCGCTTCTTTAATATACCGCATCACAAACTACAAAAGCCGTTAATTATCACTGCTTTTGTTCTCAACAAAAATGTGTTGGACAGCATGATGATTATTGCCTTCCTCATACGAAATGTATTTAGTAGTACATGCCGACAGGAATCACCCAATATAATCAACGCAAGCATATTTTATTTTCCATAGTTGTGATATCTATATAGAGTTTACTGATAAATTTATTTGCTGTAAATAATTTAAAAAAAAAAAACAATGGTACTTATCCCTGCGATTCAATAAATTCTAACACTGCATACACATTTTTCGCAGCCTGAAGACCCGGATGTTATATTTTATATATGGATAAATACAACTTGTCTACAAAATACTTACCAAAATTCATTTATCTTACTTATCATACTAATATATAAAGTTACATTCGGACAATCTTCTCTTTAAAAGCAAGTAAAATTGCCTAGTTTTAACTTTTATCCAGTTGTAATTTTTTAGATTTTTTATTCAGAGATTAAGGAAGAAGACCATTCTAAAGTAATGTTTTGCTTTGGCAATGTAGTATGATATGACTGATATTTAAATTTGATTTTAAGAGAGAAGAGCAACTTTAAATACATCTCTTTTGTAACGTCATCGTTCAATGTTAATTCACCTTTGGTAAAATTAGGGGGAATATACGGTCTATCTAGATATACGGGGGGGGGGGGGAGAATTGTTCTGTTGTTATTCTATATCAATGATCATCTGTTAGTATCTTTGTAGTTTTTATATAAGTAATGAAAAAATAAAATACACGAAATACTCACATGAAAACAACTTACAATCCTAAGGCAGTTTAAAACGGAGAGCATTTTACAAAGCTGACACTCTCTGATTTTCGCCCTCAGAATTTAAAGTTGTCTTATCTTTTAATCTTCAGAAAAATACCAAAAAATGTGTACAGGTTAAGCTCATAACACACAATCTTTGGAATTTTTTCCTCTTAGTTTTGTAAGTAGCATGTTCAAAATTAAAAGTCTGAGAGGGCGCGAGATGTCGAAGCGGATATCGCATGCTTTATCAGTATTTATTTTCTGACTTAGAATACGAACTGTAAAAAGACAACCAAATTATCTGGATTTATATCTCTACATGACGGACGTTGACTACCAAGTTATCTGGATTTATATCTCTACATAACAGACGCTGACTACCAAAGCCGTCTTGACTTATAAACCTATATGACAGACGTTGGTCTCTTATTCAAAATATAGTAACAAATTCTTGAAATACTTTTAATCCTATCTATGAGCAGCAGGGAGGGTGGACCCTACAACTTTTTGGCTTAACTATATAGACCTTATTTTTGAAATTAAGGGTTCCTACGAAAGGTTGAAAAACAAAAAGTTTTTGTCTTAATAATGAAAACTTCTCTAATTGACCAGATTTTTTCTGATTTTTTTCACATACTGGTCACTTAATTTTTTGTCGTTCACCCTCCCTGCTGCTATGGTTTTTATCCAAAAATTGTATCAAGTCCATTACGATATCTTGACCTAGGATCATGTAAATTTATCGTTACAAAACCAAAGGGGGCAGCTTGTGCTTTTGAAAAGAAATTTTTAAATTTGTTCATGTCCATGTCCCCAGAACACCAAGTATAATAAATATTTTGCAGCGTATGATTATAAACTCCGTTGAACACAACCAAAATATTGCAGTTGTCTCTGATTACTTTTGGAATTTGTGTATAACGCTAGTTACATCGAGAGACTGAAAAAAAGTGTATAATAAAATATAACCGTTATGATTCTAGAATCACTGATGATTCCTCAGATAACAAAACAAACCATCAGATTAATAAAATCAACACTATATCAATGATGCAGATTCATCCATTTTCCTAATAATAAAATAAATATAATGGACGAATCTGCATCGTGTTAACTAACATCAGATTAATAATATCATGACTGTATTAAGATCGCGCCACATCAACATGTACTTCTTTAAAATCATCGATTTCAGAATCATCGGTAGAGACAACGTCTCTAGAGACAGAGTCTCTTAACAAATACTGATTTACATATTCTGCTGCTGTTGGTGGTTTTTCTTTATGATACATATACTTCGGTTTTCTTTTATCGTAATAAAGCAACATCACCCTGTATCTATTACCTCCACACGCTGTACATATTTGAATCGCTCCTCGCACTCCATTACCACATCGCAGACACGGTCTATTTCCTCTTGATCCTGTTCTGATCATGTGGTTATGATGGGCGCAGTATTCTTCTCGGCACGACTTTCCACATGTCCGAGTCGATCCTTGAATTATCCAACAACAATTATTGGGTCCTGTCTGAAATGGCATTATTATATAATAATAATATTTTAATTATTTTTTAATTAGAAGTATATTCTGTATATTATATAATCATAGACATGACAGAAAAAATATACACCACATCATTATGTGACGAAAATAACTTTTCTCTCGAAAATTTTAGATTTTATGATACAAAGTATGATGCCATAGAGAGTCTTAACGTGTTCGAATCCGAACTCGACTGTGATGATATTTATGTGCAGGGAATAATTATTCAACACTTTAATAAATTTTATGTGTTTGAAGACGATGAAGAGTTTGATAAATACGCCGGTAATTTTATTAATGGGTCTTCGGTAACGGAAATCATTCCCAAATTCAGGCTCAGATATCTAGTCTTCGATCTCGACACTAAGTATGTGCGTAGGACGGTTGAATATCTACACAGTGATCGCATAGACATCCAACCGACAGATGAACGAATCAACATCGATGACGTTATTGATTATTTCGCTAAACTATGCGAGTGCGATCGTGAAAAGGTGTTCTTGTCTGAAACTAACAGCGGCTATCACGTTCTCGTTAAATCAACTCGGGTAACATTTGATCAGCAACGTGGATTAACGAATCATGCTGCTGATAAAAGGAATCCAATGTGGAAGGTTGATCGACAAGCGGGTCTTCATAGTATCAAATTGAATAATACGCGATCGCACAAACCAGGTGTGCAGACGCTATGTAAAAGACTAATATCGAATAACGATTATTTTGAGAGACGTTGTCTCTCCGCTAGTGATTTACTCGTCTGCCCAACCTGTATTCAACCTGATCGTGTTGAAATTAAAATCCCCAACCATGATACATCCAATGATATAAATATCTGCGATGAAATTCCACCAGCGGATATAATTAGTATATCCACGATACTTACTGGCAGATCCGATCAGCTCATCAGCGTCGTTAATGTTACCGGAAATAGATTTACTATATCCAGAGAGCCTGGACATATGTGTAACATCTGTGAAAGCAGACACGGATATAACGAGGAGCGTGGTTATATCGAAGAGAAGTGCGATAACTGTCTTGTGTATATCAACGATGATTATTATTCGATCTGCTGTCCTAGATCGACTGGGAAACAATTACACCTACCAAGAATCATTAACGTTTCTAATAATTCTATAGACGCTGAATCAGAAACAACTAAACAAAACAAAAAATATCAACAATATCTTATTAATGCGAGACGTAGATTTCGTTATCCTGGATATGTAACGACTAGAAACGCCGATTACACATATACGGCATTACCGACACACGAATCAGGACCTGGTTGTAAAGTAATACCTGACGCTGACTACATAGATGGGTCTGCATGTGGAATGGGGAAATCTGAATCAGCTTGGAAATCATTAAAAGAGGGTCAGTTTGCGCTAATTACATCATATAGAAAATCATTTACCGAGAAAATCAAATCGGATTACAATACTGAATCCTACATGGATATTGATGGTTGTATCACATTCAACCCTGGAGATTCTCGTCGGGTTGTCGTGCAATGGGAATCTCTACATAGAATCCGTGGAGTACCAGACGTGATTATTGTCGATGAATGGCATGGCATCCGCAGACAGCAATTCCACTCAGCCAAACACAGCAAAGACAGATGGAATAAATTTATAGGATTAGCAACGATATGTAAACGATTAATCGTTCTCGACGCAGATGCTAATGATGACGATCTAATATTATTTCGCGATAAACTAGGACGGTCATCTATGAAGTTTATCATTAACGATTACAAACCCGATCACGATAAGAAATTTCATATCGAACTTTCACACAAGAATAATCTAACCTCGCTTCTAGAACGATTAAAATCTAACGCGGATAATAAAATCATTAACGATAAAATCGCCATATTCACGCATAATAAACAGCGGACCGATTACTCAGTTGAGAGTCTAGCTAAGCTCATTCAGCATCTGGGATATCGTGTTAGATATTATCACGCAGATACAGACCCTGCTCAAAAGAAGTCTGACTTCAGCGATATCAATCATGCCTTCGATGACATCGATGTTGTTATCAGCAACCATACTCTCGAAGCTGGAATCAGTATAGTTGATGATCGGTTTAAGGTCATGTACATATTCTCGGAAGAATTAGGATCTGTTGAAGCGACTAAGCAGGCTATCCACAGATTCCGTTGCGTTAACGAAATACATTACTCATCAACTAGAAAGCGACGTGTTTGCAAATTACCGATATATCGCGAAGGTGTCGAGAAGGTGATAGTAGATCGAGAAAGATTGATCGATAACGATACAAAATTATATAGAATTCCAAACGCTGAAGATCTACAGACTGGGTCTGGCTTTGCGTATATCAGTGACATTATCGACGAGAATAATTCCATTATGTACTTCACACCGCGATTGATTAATGCGATGAGGAATACCGGCTATGAAATAATAGAACCGCCTGTAGATGATTACGAGACGTGGTTGAGAAAAACTAATAAATCATCCAAAGGAATCACCGATGATAATAAAATCGATTATGATAACGATCCTAATGTCGATGAATTTCTAAAGACATCGATCGGTGATCGAATAAAACAACCAAAGATGATAAAGTCATCTAACGGTTCTGATGACGATGATTCATTCATTAATGATTCATTCATCTATAAAAACTCTCCTCGGTATTACAAATACGATCCTAATACGAATCTAGAACCATATCAAGCAAAGAAATCGTTTCTTAATTACATGTTCCAATGCGATGTTGGTTTATTGCCAGCTGAGCAAATAGAGTACTTGTATAAAAACTCAATACAGATAAGGCGAGCTCAGCGAATCATCGTTGATAAATTTAATGATGGTAGTGCGACTGCAAAGGAAGTATTTCGATCAGATAAAATCAGTCCCAAAGATAAATTAATGATAATAAGAAAGTTTCTAACCGCGTTGAATTTACCCGATATCGTATCCGACGATATAATGACAACAACGATACCGATATCAGGACCAGACCTCAGAATGTACATCGAGAATATGATCAACGATCCAGAACTCGCTCGTGATTATAATAATCTGGTTAGTAACTGGCAAAGTATCTTTCCTGAAACGAGAATCTGGACAAATAAATTAACTACCAAGAATATTCTCGAGAAAATCAAATCCGTCTATAAAGGTTTTGGATCATCATTAACTGCAGACAACAAACACAACACAGCAAGATCAGACTACGCACTTACTTATCCCACATGGCCCAAATCAGACTTTCATGATGATTCTCGGTGGAAAGATTTCATCGACACACGAAAAGAATATCCTGGCGGTAATGACATCATCGCGGTAGATCAACGAACCGCTATGTTGAAGTTTCACATATGGAGCGTTAATGGATGGTTCAACGATTAACAAACTATCAGATTATCAAAATCAAACCACATCACTGAGTGAGGAATCTCCACATTTTCTATAATAATATTAATAAATGTGGAGATTCCTCATCGTGTTAACAAAGTCTCAGATTGACCTATCATCGAATATGGATTTATAATAAAACATAAAATAAATCTTATTAATAATAATCATGAAAGGCAAGATTGTATTATTTCCAGGTACCGATCAATATGATGTTGCATTTGTTGTCTGCAGTTAATGATGATCGCACTACCATCATTAAATTTATCAACGATGATTCGCTGAGCTCGCCTTATCTGTATTGAGTTTTTATACAAGTACTCTATTTGCTCAGCTGGCAATAAACCAACATCGCATTGGAACATGTAATTAAGAAACGATTTCTTTGCTTGATATGGTTCTAGATTCGTATTAGGATCGTATTTGTAATACCGAGGAGAGTTTTTATAGATGAATGAATCATTAATGAATGAATCATCGTCATCAGAACCGTTAGATGACTTTATCATCTTTGGTTGTTTTATTCGATCACCGATCGATGTCTTTAGAAATTCATCGACATTAGGATCGTTATCATAATCGATTTTATTATCATCGGTGATTCCTTTGGATGATTTATTAGTTTTTCTCAACCACGTCTCGTAATCATCTACAGGCGGTTCTATTATTTCATAGCCGGTATTCCTCATCGCATTAATCAATCGCGGTGTGAAGTACATAATGGAATTATTCTCGTCGATAATGTCACTGATATACGCAAAGCCAGACCCAGTCTGTAGATCTTCAGCGTTTGGAATTCTATATAATTTTGTATCGTTATCGATCAATCTTTCTCGATCTACTATCACCTTCTCGACACCTTCGCGATATATCGGTAATTTGCAAACACGTCGCTTTCTAGTTGATGAGTAATGTATTTCGTTAACGCAACGGAATCTGTGGATAGCCTGCTTAGTCGCTTCAACAGATCCTAATTCTTCCGAGAATATGTACATGACCTTAAACCGATCATCAACTATACTGACTCCAGCTTCGAGAGAATGGTTGCTGATAACAACATCGATGTCATCGAAGGCATGATTGATATCGCTGAAGTCAGACTTCTTTTGAGCAGGGTCTGTATCTGCGTGATAATATCTAACACGATATCCCAGATGCTGAATGAGCTTAGCTAGACTCTCAACTGAGTAATCGGTCCGCTGTTTATTATGCGTGAATATGGCGATTTTATCGTTAATGATTTTATTATCCGCGTTAGATTTTAATCGTTCTAGAAGCGAGGTTAGATTATTCTTGTGTGAAAGTTCGATATGAAATTTCTTATCGTGATCGGGTTTGTAATCGTTAATGATAAACTTCATAGATGACCGTCCTAATTTATCGCGAAATAATATTAGATCGTCATCATTAGCATCTGCGTCGAGAACGATTAATCGTTTACATATCGTTGCTAATCCTATAAATTTATTCCATCTGTCTTTGCTGTGTTTGGCTGAGTGGAATTGCTGTCTGCGGATGCCATGCCATTCATCGACAATAATCACGTCTGGTACTCCACGGATTCTATGTAGAGATTCCCATTGCACGACAACCCGACGAGAATCTCCAGGGTTGAATGTGATACAACCATCAATATCCATGTAGGATTCAGTATTGTAATCCGATTTGATTTTCTCGGTAAATGATTTTCTATATGATGTAATTAGCGCAAACTGACCCTCTTTTAATGATTTCCAAGCTGATTCAGATTTCCCCATTCCACATGCAGACCCATCTATGTAGTCAGCGTCAGGTATTACTTTACAACCAGGTCCTGATTCGTGTGTCGGTAATGCCGTATATGTGTAATCGGCGTTTCTAGTCGTTACATATCCAGGATAACGAAATCTACGTCTCGCATTAATAAGATATTGTTGATATTTTTTGTTTTGTTTAGTTGTTTCTGATTCAGCGTCTATAGAATTATTAGAAACGTTAATGATTCTTGGTAGGTGTAATTGTTTCCCAGTCGATCTAGGACAGCAGATCGAATAATAATCATCGTTGATATACACAAGACAGTTATCGCACTTCTCTTCGATATAACCACGCTCCTCGTTATATCCGTGTCTGCTTTCACAGATGTTACACATATGTCCAGGCTCTCTGGATATAGTAAATCTATTTCCGGTAACATTAACGACGCTGATGAGCTGATCGGATCTGCCAGTAAGTACCGTGGATATACTAATTATATCCGCTGGTGGAATTTCATCGCAGATATTTATATCATTGGATGTATCATGGTTGGGGATTTTAATTTCAACACGATCAGGTTGAATACAGGTTGGGCAGACGAGTAAATCACTAGCGGAGAGACAACGTCTCTCAAAATAATCGTTATTCGATATTAGTCTTTTACATAGCGTCTGCACACCTGGTTTGTGCGATCGCGTATTATTCAATTTGATACTATGAAGACCCGCTTGTCGATCAACCTTCCACATTGGATTCCTTTTATCAGCAGCATGATTCGTTAATCCACGTTGCTGATCAAATGTTACCCGAGTTGATTTAACGAGAACGTGATAGCCGCTGTTAGTTTCAGACAAGAACACCTTTTCACGATCGCACTCGCATAGTTTAGCGAAATAATCAATAACGTCATCGATGTTGATTCGTTCATCTGTCGGTTGGATGTCTATGCGATCACTGTGTAGATATTCAACCGTCCTACGCACATACTTAGTGTCGAGATCGAAGACTGGATATCTGAGCCTGAATTTGGGAATGATTTCCGTTACCGAAGACCCATTAATAAAATTACCGGCGTATTTATCAAACTCTTCATCGTCTTCAAACACATAAAATTTATTAAAGTGTTGAATAATTATTCCCTGCACATAAATATCATCACAGTCGAGTTCGGATTCGAACACGTTAAGACTCTCTATGGCATCATACTTTGTATCATAAAATCTAAAATTTTCGAGAGAAAAATTATTTTCGTCACATAATGATGTGGTGTATATTTTTTCTGTCATGTCTATGATTATATAATATACAGAATATACTTCTAATTAAAAAATAATTAAAATATTATTATTATATAATAATGCCATTTCAGACAGGACCCAATAATTGTTGTTGGATAATTCAAGGATCGACTCGGACATGTGGAAAGTCGTGCCGAGAAGAATACTGCGCCCATCATAACCACATGATCAGAACAGGATCAAGAGGAAATAGACCGTGTCTGCGATGTGGTAATGGAGTGCGAGGAGCGATTCAAATATGCACAGCGTGTGGCGGTAATAGATATAGGGTGATGTTGCTTTATTACGATAAAAGAAAACCGAAGTATATGTATCATAAAGAAAAACCACCAACAGCAGCAGAATATGTAAATAAGTACTTGTTGAGAGACTCTGTCTCTAGAGACGTTGTCTCTAACGATGATTCTAGAATCGATGATTCTGAAATCGATGATTTTAAAGATGTTCATGAAGAAGTATAATGTTGATGTGGCGCGATCTTAATACAGTCATGATATTATTAATCTGAGGTTAGTTAACATGATGGCATTTCGTCACATTATTATTATTTTATTATAGGAAAATGGATGAAATGCCACTTATGATATAGTGTTGATATTATTAATCTGATGGTTTGTTATCTGATGAATCATCAGTGATTCTAGAATCACAGTTATATTTTATTGTACATTTTTTTTTCAGTCTCGCGATGTAACTCTCTGGAGTGCATCTTAATTTTTTACAGATCTTTTTTATTCGCTCTGCTTCATCGATCATTCTGAGTTCTTCCCTTTTCTCTATTTTTTGTTGTTCTTGTTGATCTATTATTTTTTGATCTTCTTCAGGATCGATCACTGCAGGAAGCACTTTAAAGTAATTATGTAAATATTCACGCGCGGTTGGAGGATTGTCTTTGATAGACCCTCGCCGTAGATTTCTGTGTCGATAATAATGTAGTAATGCGCTGTATCTGTTACCGCCACATTTGGTACATATAACAGCTCGAGACGCCAATCCGCACTTGAGACAGATTTGCAAACCAGGAGATTTTTTAACAAGTTGATTATGCTGAGAACAGTATTCTCCACGACATGGTCTATTGCAGAGTGCAGAAGTCTTTAACAACCATCTACATTTGTTCATTATAATATATTTAATTGTTTAATTGTTGAAAACTCCTTGTATATCGGAGAGTCAACGATAAATGGCATAGCAGCAGGGAGGGTGGACAGATATTTGGATAATGAATATGTTTGCTTGATGATTAAGACAAATGATTTTGCGGTATGGCAGTCGAACCCTACAATTGTCTTAATTATATTTGCAAACGTATATGAAATCCAAGTTGTAGGGTCCACCCTCCCTGCTGCTCTATGTATTTATGTATGCGTTTAAAACAACTGATTTACAGGCATAAGATAGAAACTTGATTACAACTTTCAAGTTTATCTGAGTTACTCTGATACGCAGTAGATTGTAAAAAGACAAGTTAAACTGTAAAAGGTGCTAAAAATACCCGACATATAGTCAAATGAAAACAAAATGCCAGACTCAACTGTCACGCTGAAGTACACCACATGATACCTGTCAAACAGCTAAAATGGTATTATGACATTTTTCTTTCACTTCGCATATTTAACAAGAGCTCTACGGGCTTGGCTTTTACATCATTGTATTGTCAATCGCTCAGTTGGATTTCACAGGCTCAGTCATTGGAATAAATAGAGTGGACTATGATATACGTTTAAAATACACACTGTGGTATACATGTACAAAATGTTCTCAAGCGAAACATATCTATTTCAAACTCGCCAAGTGCAAAATGCTAAATCTTTGTTACGTATAATGCACAGACGCGATTAATACTTAAAAACTGAAATAAAGTTGATTCAAAGATCCGTGTTTTTAAAAATATATTTTGATAAACGAACATTAAAGTTCAATCAGGAAATCCATAAATATGCTAAAATGTGACTACAGAATAGACCTGAAACGAATTTTACTTTTTTTTAAATAGAAATACTCGCTAAATATATTCTGATAGAAGAAGAATATTCGTTGATAGGGGGTTGGAGATCATGGGGGTGTTTATGTAGAACTAATAATACTTATATATATATATATATATATATATATATATATATATATATATATATATATATATATATATATATATATATGCAACTACATACATATTAATAACCGTACATACATACATACATATATAAATACATACGTCCGTACATACGTACATACACCTGTACACACACTTGTATTTACAGACATGTAGACATATTAATTAGTACAGGGAAACTTCCATAGACCAGGCATTGCCGGAACAATATGAATGGCTAGTCTTATATGCGAGATTTGTATCTAACATACAAACAGTCTAACAGGTGGGCCGATCCAGGGAGGCATCACTGTATATAGACAGGATTCTTCATCTGTTAATACCTCCAACATATAGCCACGTGTCTTGCTATGGATGGAATGGTAAATAACGATAAATTTATATTAAATTAGAAAACAACTTTTCGAAAGGGTTGCCACTTTGTATCAAAGTTTCTCAATGTGCAGTTTGTTGATGCACAATACCTTTCTGATAGAAAGTATAATTTCAGTTTTGTCTTACAATGAGAAAAAATTGTTAATTCGTTATTAAATCTCCAATTATAAATGTTTAATTTCAACTATATCATAAATAAATTAGTCACATCATCAGTTTTTCTTTTATCTATTATATCTAACATAAATTTTCTTTGATAGATACACGTTGTGGATATGATTACACTAACTCTTTATCCAGTCTATAAACCAGGTCAATATTGATTCTGCTTTTGAATCATAAAATACGCGATAAAACGACAGAGTGTTTACAAAGAGGGCATAAATTACTTGATATTTTTTCGATTTGTTAAGAAAATTATTACTTGCAAAAGTTCTGTCTAAATTCTTATTTTCAAAAACAGTATGTCTAGTACATCTGTTTACCTTGTGAGGATATACGTTGATGTTAATAAAGCTTTCAAATCAATACTTTTGTACACATTAGAATGTACAGACACCCCGACTTCAGAATAGGTCAAGTTAAAGAGAATGTGAACTCATTGAACCAAAAGGTCATACGAAGATCAAGTATTTACAATATTAGAACTTAGGAAGGTAGCAGTACCTGTTTATTTTCAATATGATAATATCTACAACATTTTTCCCTCTATATTAGTATGAGATATTCGTCAGAATGTTACTTGATTATGTTAATTGACTGAAATAAATCACTGCAATTCTAAGTCATACTTACATGTTAACATGACTACCTCTTACTATGTAATATTGTACATTACTGACTCTTGATTTCATTGTTATTTCTAGAAATGTTGCTTCTGTTCATCGCCATTAAATACATTAAATATGTGTTCCACGTGATGTCCAATCTTCCTATGTCGACCTCAGCGCGTGGGAAACGTTTCCTGGATCTGGATCTTTACGTAAAAGATGCTTCATGGTCACACAGAAGTTCTCAAATTCGATAAATGCCAAGCAAACATTTTCCTCGATTTCACTGTTTGATCGAGTTTGACAAGTTTGTCAGACCTCCTTAAACCTGAGGTGGCATTAGGACTACAGTCGATGGAAGATAGCGTTTCCAATGATCATGCATCTTCATCATTATCTTTGTCGTACTGGTCCTATGGAGTAATCCAATGTTTTCTTCGTGTAATTATCTTGGTTTTACATTTCTTCATGTACCTTCTCTGTCTCTGTGTCTGTCTGTCTCTGTCTCTGTCTCTCTCTCTCTCTCTCTCTCTCTCTCTCTGGTATTCATTGGCATCTAAGACACTCTTCGAGGAGATATATTTGGTATTTTGTCGCAGATTTCCTTCAATCCTTCAATTCACGGCACATTTCCATCACTACTCTCGGGAAAGGCAGGCTCTTATATTCTAACTGTGAATCTTTCAGTTGATCGGTCAGGTGGGAACGTGATATTTTCTGTCCGTGATACTGCAATTCACCAGGGTAGTTCCGTCCCATTATCTTCCTTTAATCGCTCATGAAGTGCATCGGAAAAGCTATAGCCTTTTGTTGATATTGTTAAGAGATTCCGATAGTACGATATTCATATGCAGTCCATGCCCGACATGGACATTACTTGACTCTCATTCTGATGTTGTCGTGATTGTGTCACTCCATTTCTCCTGAGTATCGTCCTCAGTTAGTTCTAACTTGGACTGAAAAACATTTATACTTAATAATCAAGCCCAGACTTTGATAGCAACAACCTTGCTTAAACAAAAGTTCGATGTTATTTTCTTGCAATATGTTGATATATCAGATCCAACCCATCAACGAACGTGTCATTTCCAGAATGAGAGGGTAAGAAAGTGTGCATGGTAAGTTTTGGAACTGTTTGTTGCGTTTCACAGAAGAAAGATTGCTACACTCCATAGAAGTTTAATGTTAAATCTCTCGAGTACATGTCATTCAAACATCCAGAGACCAGCCGGGTCTTAGCTCATAGTCGGTTTCACTTCTCACTTTTGTCAATCGAGATTCAAGAGAAAATATCGAATTCGCTGCACTTCTTCTGCCACAATAGCTTGTTTGCAGAAGTCAGTTTGTAGACTTTTGGTTGAAAAATGAAAGAAAGTCCCAACAAACCCTTGCCTGCTACAACAGGAAGTGGAACAATCCATTTTTGCATCATAATAGTCATGCACGGGCAAACGATGGAGAATGCGAAGGAAATGCATATAAGTTGTTCACATATCCATCCATAGCATTATAACAGCACATAGCTTAGTTACAAAACCTCTAAAATATAAACCAGATGCCTGTGACTTCCATCACCTTCAAATCTGTATGAAAATGACTTTATGTATCTTTCTAAAATGAATGATTGTGTCTTTGAAATTGTTCTGTAAATGACTATTAAATCTTTTGTTTCATTTGTGTTTGCATACGATTTTCGTGTGTACATAAATACATTATGTTTGAAACGAACTCATTTATTACCTCAACTAACTCTTCTATTACACTGAGAACCTTCTGGAAATAGGGCGCAATTAAGACCGTTCTTCAAAATTTTCATGTTGACTAACAGCAGATAAATGCCAGTTCAGTCAGAGGAGGAATGTCACGTCATCAATATCTCTTTGTATTTTATCCCTGTCATCAACAATCTTTCGTCGTAAAAACAAGTTAGATGAACAGGCTTTTTCAATATGGTAGAAGGAAATAATTCTGGTTCAAATTGGTATTCAAATAAATAATCAGAGACTCCATGGATATGTCCTTCTGCTTGTTAATAGTAGGACATCGAGACGATTTGGATCTCTCTCAGCATCACAGGCCATATTTGTTGATGAATCGAGCGGCACATCGACTAAGGCATATCCTGGCATTCTTGACTTCGAACTTTTTCGTTAGCAGACATTTTTGTTTGTTCGAGAGCAGAAAACAATTTCCACAGATCTCTGGATGTTTCTTTTATGACTCCACTGCCTTCTGTCGGCACATATAGAAAGAGAGACATCGAAAACAATCATAAAGTTCAAGTCGACGGATCATCCTAGTTCCCTCGTAAACAAAATGTTGGTAATTGTTATCATGTCTTCAATCCTTCATCTTTCGAGCTACAAATAAATTTCTTGAATATTTCTCTTGCTTATTTCTTTATTTAAAATAGATAGGGCAGTGATACCGCTGATATCCTATGACAATGTAGATGAGTGAAAGAAGAAGATGGTGAAATTTAAATTCACAGCTACTTCGTAACAGTCATAATCAAAACCTTAACCGCAGACTGTGACCTGCTGTATACACACGCCTCCCAAAAGCTGGTACGGACGACGGATATGACATAGCATATGCTCTCCTGGTCTGGAGTCATACAACTCTACCTTTGAGTTTGGGACTGAGTTGCCACGATCAGGCAATCAGAATCAATCTTATGCAGTTAAACTCATTTGTTATTGGTTGAAACAAAATCGCTGGAGCTCAGATTACATCGCTGCTTCAGCATTATTTTATCCTGTACGTAGTCTGAGCCTTAGCCCATCATGTCCGCGGATGATTACACACGAATATTGACTAGTTCCACTAGCATGCATAGAAATCTCATCGGGAACGATATAAAGGGAACCAGATTAAATGCGGCTGCGTGTACGCGTCACATTTTCTTGTCATTGGTATATTATTATGATTTGCTCGTCTGTTGCCTTATAACGTCATCGATATTGTGTCCAGATGGTCTGGTTCAACGGTCAAAGTGTTTTACTCTTGACCAGAAGGGTTCACGCCCGAATCCCATCATCATATCGGCTAAGATCGTGAATCCTTGAACAATGTACTTTACTCGACTTACCTAATCATAATATAAACTGTAGAAGCATTGTTTTTTTCTGCGAAACTCCAAAAATCAAGCCATGACCGAAAGTAAAGAATCCGTGGAGGGTTTTCTCGGACATAATATAAAAGCAAACCTTTACATTGTGTGATAAAGCCACGTAAGAGAAAAGACCACAGTAAATCCGATCTAAATCGCCATTAAGTATATTAAGGATTTAAGTTATTTCCGGGTGACATTTTACCGGCAGCAAATTATGTCGTTGAAGCAGTGGCATTATCTTACCGAGGGGAAAGAACTTTAATGAGTATTGGAGCTGCAAACAAATTGACCAGTTAGAAATTCTGAGAAGATTTAAGACCAAAAACGTGCACAGAAAGGAGTAACAATATGGCCAAATGTGTTACTTATTGGTATAAATTTTCAAATTTCCATTCTGGAGCATATCGATTCATAACTTGAAGTATGTCTTGCATGAGAGCTCAAGGTAGAATTAAATATGCATAATAGTTCTAATTGCATGACACAGCAAGACGTAAAGCAGTTATCAGCACCGAAGAGAATAAACTCACGAAAAATTTTATATGTTATGATATAAATACTCCTATGCCTTGAAGTATGTGGCTATACATGAATCATTTTGGTTTATTGTTTAAAGATAATAGAAATATTCTTACAACGCTTATTAAAAATGTTAGGGACAGACTAATTGCTTGCCTCTCTCTCTCTCCCCAACATATTTAACCTGACTGAAAATTAGTCTAACATTAAAATTAATAAATCAAAGAATCGATCTTAACATTTACAAGTAAATTTATTAAAGAATATAAGAAAACAAAAACTATAACTTTGGAAAGGAAAGCACTCCTATATACGTAAAGCGCGATTTATTCAAGACATACCTAATATGATATTTGTTTCACTCGCCTGCTGCACCTTTTGTAAGGTGGTTCAGTCCTTTGATGCAAGAGAACCCTATTTGTAGATCGTTACATGTTACACTTAATTTTTTATTTCCTGCTAGATCATTTCTAGCGAATTTTGTATAAACCAACTCATGCATGGTATTCATGCTTCGCGCAGGCTTCGAGGGATGTAAACATGCTTATACTTGATTATACATGTGCTCGTTTGCTGATTGTTTTTTTTTATCGCATTAGACCGCTGTTAAATAGTCCCCGAATGACGTCATTAGCAACCCTATTTGTGGTACGCTGGCAGATTTACCGTTTATATGGTGTTTGGAAGTTGAAATTAATTCATTGAATCTCAAGATACTCAAGTTACTGTTACAATAAATGCATACATAAACAGAACGCAAATCAGGCTTTCTAAACAAAACCTAATTCGTTGATCAGTGTGGACACAAGGGCTGATGATTGCCTATGATCATGGAAAAGAAATTCATATTTTCAAAGAATGGTTTGATGTATTGCCTAGTTATATGGAGTATGTCCATCTGTAACATTATCTGTCGTAAGTATTTACAATTTATTTTAAGCCACTGGAACCATTGACTTAGTTTAATTACGACTTAAATAAAAGGCTGTAAAATTACTATTTCGAATAGTATTATATTGGTTTTGTTTAACATCAAAGCAAATCATGAAGGTTATTGATTACCAAGGCAATTAGAGTAAAGTGTCTTAAACAAACACACAACACAGGGGCTGACCCAGGCTGATCCAGTGGTATGATTCGAATCTTCAACCGTCACGCCGCGAGGCCGGCATTCTTACCACTAACCCATCGCGGCAAGTAAATTTGATTGGGGGCAACTAAGGATATTTATTGACAGGTGTAGAGTGCGGTAATTGATCACGGTGTCCTGTACTTGTACCGCTTCTGATTCCAAGCTGTCCGCGTATACACCAATCTGATTGCGCATTATGTTTTTGCATTATTTATTAGTTGATAGATTTATTTATTTATTTATTTATTTATTTAAATATTTCTTTATTTATTTATATACTTATTCGAAGTAATTTTTCTTTAATTTATGGATATGAAATAGGCTATGCTGTGTATATTTTACTTTGTTCATTATTGCGCATAACACTTTTTTAATGACAGTCAAATCAAGGTGTAGGTTAGACAGTCACATTTCCTTTCTCCTTTCAAACGATATTGCTTCCTTGTCTCTTCTCCATTCCACCCTATTTAATGTACTCTCCCTTTTAAGAACTGATACTAAATCACACTTTTTATTTGAAGTAATCCTATCCACGTGTCATCGCTCGTAACAAGCCAGATGAAACTTACATGGAAGAATAATTTACGGTTAACTTTATATTGTTTGTTTAACATTATGGTATCCATACTGTCAGACGATAGTAGGCAATAGAATAATGAAATTTCTAAAAACACTAGCAAATAGTTCCCTCTAAAAGCCAAACGCTTGTGAGAACTACTTGGTAGACAAACACCTATGCAAAATAAACGGAAAATTCGATTTTTAAAATTGACTCAAGGAATTGAATAGGTGATCATTTTAAGTTTAATGCATTCAAATTTATATGAGATAAACGTATAATGTGTCGCCGTATGTTTTGCATAGCACTGTTAGCAAGTAGAGTCGCACGATTAGCCATCTCAAGTATGGGAGACAACTCTTTCATAGAAACTGTAGAAGGGTAAAATTATGATTCTGTGTGATGTTTTATTTGCTGGATTAAAGCTCAAGATATACTTGTTAGTTGAAAGAAGGGTGTCTTGTAAGGGTAAAAAATGACACACCCGACAATCTCTTCATATTATGATATTCTTATGCCGTAACTTGGGTAGTAACAAAAAAGAAATTAACAAAACTTCACTATTTGATCGAGGAGATTTCACGGGAAAGATGCGGTGTCAACCATCATTACCCTCACAGTCACTTTGTCATACAAATATAGCAAAAACTTGCATATATCTCAAATGCAATCGTTTTCTAACCACGATTATTTTTTAAAATATATATCTATACAAACTTTTATTTGGAGTCTATTTAAGGTCGACATAAATACTTCGGTAAGTAATTAAAGATGACCTCAAATCTTGTACCAGTGAAATGTCTTGGGAACTTTTCAACGCAAACGTTGAGCCTTATATTTTATACTTGTATGCATTATTACATGGCTGTACATTCTAAATTGCATTGAAGCATAACATGTTTGATAGTGGTGTCGTGACTGTGGTACTGGAACAGGTGTCATTTTGTATTTGTAAAATAAAGTTTAAATTTTAATTCATGCAGGAATCTGGTTTCAGTTTCTAGTCTTGACTGGTAGTAATTTTAGTTGCATGACAGTGTATGTTCTAGTTACAAACAATAAACCGAGGAATTAAAATTGAAGTCTCCTGCCAAAAAAAAAAATATTATTTCATATAAGTATCGTGTTTCTGCGATATTTGTAGACTTTGAAATTATTAACAAGATCCTTGAACACTGTTACGTGCCTCCTAAGGTATTATTTCTAATACCAGAGAAGGTGGACAGTTAAAAGTTAAATAGCTCCGAGCGCTCAGGCAGCAATGCCGACAAACGAGGTGTATAAATAGCTCAAGGTGAAACGTATAACAATTTTATAAAATATATCAAAGGTATTCAATAATTTCATCTACAAATTTCTCAATCGCAATTTCTGTCGAACAAATACAATCAATGACCTATTCACAGTTGCCAATTACTGTTTCAGTGATATCTCTGTTATTCATCTGTCAATCACTGTCCGCCTCTTGTTTCTCTTTGGCACTTCCGGTACCTTAAGTACGTGCTCTCATGGCACTTCCAGACCCATCCTTCCGACACTTCCGGTACTCTCTATCACGTGCTCCTTCTGGCACAGCGCTTCCACACAAACTGCTGACGTCACAATAAACGCCTACCACGTGCTCTCCACTTCTCTTCCCTCTTCTCCGATCCTTGGATGTCGACTCTAACACCCACCTAGAAAGCTTCCTCAAGAAGCCTTTGTTGGCAAATCCAAACCTAGAATTTCACTAGAATTCCTTCTCGCCGTTTAACGAGCGTACAACTCGGAGTACAGTCTAATGCCTCTCAACTTCTCTACGATCCACCCCTGGCGAGGTTCACACATGTACTGATTGAAAAATGGATTTAGTTGCTTACTGAGACACCGCCCCTGATTTGAATATCTCAGTTTTTATTGAATAAGATCTGGTCTCATTGAAAACTGCCTTGGGGTAATTTTGCACTTAATTGTTATACTCGGGTTTCCGGTCCCCCAAAGCCCGAAATAGCTTCCAAGCCGGTCGCGACATCACTGACGGATTGCAAAACAAACAGAGGAGTCTCTAACTCGCCATCCAGGTTGTAGAATTCCATTTGATCTAACTGTGGACAGGTCGTTGCGTAATGGTTAACAACAGACGGGCGGTTTCTTTGTGTTCAGAATCGGGTCTGTAGTCGTAATCCTACACAATACGATCTGACATTACCCCAGGTGCTCTTAACTACAAATTAACTAATAGAAGATATGTGTATACATGAAGTATGAAGCCTCAGCAAATTTTCCCCACAACGTGACAAACACCAATTGACCTTTCATTAACACCAAATCACACGTAGCGCGAAACTATTCAAACCAATCAAGGACTCTAACAGGACAGTTGGTAAAGGAAAGCACGCCAACATGCGCAGAGTGCGATATATTGAAGAAGTCTAGAAATACCTGAGTTGATATTTGTGACGCTTGCCTGCTGTACCTGTTGCAACTGGTACAATCTGTCAGTGCTGGATAACCATATATACAGATCGTTACACAAATGTTCAAACTGTTTGCCACAAATGTTTCCTCTTAACTCCGTTATCGTGAATGTAGTAACCAGGCTGATACTTAATTTGGTACAAACCAGTTCGGACCGGGTCGTTTCTGCTCCAACGCTATTTTCGGTCTGATGAATTCGTCTGGTCGTTTCTGTCCGCATACTTTTGTTAGGGATATACCGTCCTACTTTGATAAAAGTGTTTTCTTTGGAATGGAATAACGTTGAGCCAAAAATTGCCAGTGATCACAGTGGCATATCAATTGAATACATATTCTGATGAAATGTTATTAAGCTTAGTCTTGGATTTAAATGTGACATTTAAATTTCTTTCAAAAATGATACTTTTCATTATTTCCCATATTCGTTGAGCAGTTCAAAATATGCATTTAAGGAAAAGAAAGCCCCGATTTTACGTGAGATGATGGTGTTGTTCTGTATACTAATCAACTGAAATAATGTAAAACCGTTTATCCCGCATTATCAAATTAATAGTAGAATATTTTCACAGCAGTCTAATCACATACATTTGAACAGTTCACTTTATTTTATTGAAAAATAATACAATTACTGATAGTGAAAAGAAATCGTGAACATTGGGCCGATGCAGTAACATTTTTTCATTTATATAACAATTGATCCTTTAAAATTTATTATTTAATTCTATACGTCTACATTCTGCTGATCCTGTGCACTCCCTTCATCATAAACCTTTAAGAAAACCTTTACAAATATTTTGTAATTACATCTTGGCAATAAACACCAATGTTGCGAAAGGCAAATCCTGTGAAACCAAGAAAACTGGACTATTTAATCTCTGAGGATGTGATCAAATTATATTGACGCAGCTATTATTCAGAGCTATAAAACTGACCATTCAGCAATAAGAATACAATTATCGATATCCGCATTACCCAGAGGTCATGGGTACTGGAAATGCAGTTCAAGGATATTCATGCAAGATGAATACATTTAATTGGTTAAAATAGGTGTATCTAACACAGTAGAAGAATGCTATTATGAAGGCGTCAAGAAAAAGCCACTCCAGATGAATTAACTTGTAATGATCAATTGTTGGGGTTTTTTCCAATCCTTAAACTGATTATAAGATCAGAACCAATGAGTTATTCTCAGGCTAAGGCAAAACAGGGGAGCAAACTTTAAAGAAAATTGAAGCTGAAATACAGACCGTACATACTTTAGTGAATCAAAATAATAACCCCACTATTATGAAAGAAATGAACACAAAATAACAAGCCGATTAGGAAGAAATTGGAAAATAGTAGATGGATTGTGTAATGTTCAGATCAAAGGCAAGGTGGTACGAGTCTGGTGAAAATAATTCTAAATATTTCCTTAACCTTGAAAAGAGAAATTACATAAACAAAACGTTAAAAGAGTTACTTACGGAAGATGGAACAAGGGTACCATGTCAAAAAAGATGTTAAATCACCAGAAATATTTTAAGAAAATATATACAAAAGCCAAAATAAATATAATTTACAAACTCTTAATCACTTTTTAAATCATGATAAAAAAACTTCCAGATTTTGAAAGATGCTCGTGTGAAAGAAAGATAACTTTTGAGGAATGTGGTTAGCACTGAAAACTATGAAAAATGAAACTAGTCCTAGTTCTGATAGATTTACTGTTGACTTCTACAAATTCATTTTGGAAATATATACGCTGCTTTCCCTTTAGGGTTCTAAATGCTGGATATGATACGCAACATTTTTCAGAATTTCAATCTCAGGGAATTATTACTTGCATTCCAAAGGAAGATAAAGACAGAAGATTCATTAAAAACTGGAGACCAATTTCACTACTTAATGTAGATTACAAGATTGCATCGGCATCAGTTGTGTCTAGGATGAAGAAAGTCCTGCCTTTATTATTAGTGACAGTCAAAAGAGTTTTATGAAAGGGAGATTATGGATGAAAATACAACAATTTTTTATGACCTGATGCAGTATCTTGAAGGAAAAAAATGAATCTGGTCTTCTATTACTGATATATTTCGAAAGAGCTTTCCACTCAGCCAAACAGGACTTTCTGAAGAATTCCCTGAAATCTTTTAACTTTGGGAAATTCATCTGTCAGTGGTTTAGACTATTCTGCAATAAATCAAAAAAGTCTGTCATTAATAATGGACTTTTTTCAATTTGGTGAGAGGTTGTTGCCAGGGAGACCATTTAGCTTCCTGTCTATTTATAATGCGAATTGAACTTATTGCTTTTTAACTTAAAAAGAACACAAATAATACAGACATCTTCTATAATGAAATGAAGTTCATACTATTAGGGCGGTACGCTCATGACGGTATTGTTTATTATTATTAAATGATTCTCCTTTGTCCTTGAAGACAACCATGCAGATTTTTAACGACTTTGCTTCGGGATCAGGTCTTCACTGCAATGTTTTTAAATCAAAAGCTTTTTGGATTGGAAATAAAAAGTTTTATAATAAAAAATATGTCCCGAAATTGATATCGACTGGTCAATCGTAAGTATTAGACCGGATGTAGATTTCTCGTTGAATTTGCAGGATATGGTTGAACTTAATTATTTGACGAAGTTGAAGGAAGTAAAGAAAATGATCGCCTGGTGAATCAGAAGGAATTTGTCCCTTTTTGAAAACATTACTTTGATAAAATCCTTGATTTTGCCAAAATATATTTATCTTTCTGATGCTCTACCAGGTCCTCTACCCCATATAGAAAATGAACTGAATACATTATTTTTCAAGTTTATTTTGGGTGTCAAAACCGAAGGGTAAAACGAGATACTCTTTCTTAGTTTCTGTAAGGAAGGGTGATTGAATATGATTCACTTGCACTTATTTATGTGTTATATTAAACTTTCCTGGATTAGGCGCCTTATACTTAACGAAGATGGTTTATGGCCAAGACTGGTTTCCAAACAAATGGAGGTATGCTGTTATTAAATTAGGGAAAACCAAATTCAAAGAAATCTCTAAAACAATCAAAAATATCATCTGGCGCGATGTTATTTATGCTTTATCTCAATGGAAAAATGAACCATCGACTGTTCAGGAATACTCGTCTCAAGTTACTCTTAATTTAGTAATTATCGATAATTGTAAAGCATGCACAAGGTGGAGAACAAACCGTGTTGTACTTATTCAACACCTTCAAGATGCACAAGGATCGCTATTAAGTTTTGATGAAATTAAACAAACAGTACAAACTAACAATTTCATACAGTACTTTGCTCTTATCTAGAAGATATCAGCGAAGTGGAAAAAGAAAAGGTTTGTTTGGGTTTTGTTTAACGTGGTTCCACTTTCCATGTATTACTCGACAAATTTTCACTCCTTATGGCAAGAGCAAATAATAAATTTATTGATTTAATATGAACCAAGATACAAAACCGAAAAGGTAAATACGAAACCTTGGCCAGGCTTCTAGGGTGTGCAACTTGTGTAAATAAATAGACCAACTCTTTTATTTTGGCTTAAATTTGTACAACAGACACAAAACTGATTAGCTTTAATTTTAGACTTATATATAGAAATATTGCCACAAACTTGTTTTTAAAAAAGATTAATTTAAGTGATAACGATAAATGTACCCTCTGTACGGAGGGAATAGAACAAATTGAGCACTTATTCTAAGACTGTTCAGTTACTGAACATTTTTGGAAATTATTTGCGGAACGGATCCAACTTATAGAAAATAAAAGCTTTGATGATCTTTTCAGCTTTCTAATTTTGCTTGCAAAATATTATATACGGATCACATTATGCACCAAAAATCCCAAATCTCACCTATTTTTTTTTTTTTTTTATAAAGATTATGTTTATCATACAAAAGGAAGGAAAATTATGTCACCAAAGTGAATAACAGAAGTGATGAATTTAAGAAAAAGTGGACTCTTTTGTCGACGTTCGGTTTGATTTCATGGTGTTTCTTTACTTTCACATCAAACAAACAAACAGGCAACGTAACACACCTTGGGGCAGTAGTGTCACTAGGGGGATGCGGGGGGTGCGGACCGCACCGGGTGACACCATCAGAGGGGGTGAAACACAAAAATGACTGTCTATAAAATGTTTGAATTTTTGTGCAGGAAGGAGGTCCATGGGGGTGACACCATGAGTTACCGCACATGACTGTCTATAAAATGTTTGAATTTTTGTGCAGGAAGGGGGGTCCATGGGAGTGACACCATGAGTTACCGCACTGGGTGACACCAACCGTAGTGACGCCACTGCTTGGGGTTTGTAAATTAGTGGTTCTTTTGTACAAGATGTGAGTGTGTGTGTGTGTGTGTGTGTGTGTGTGTGTGTGTGTGTGTGTGTAAAGGAATAGAAGTAAAGATCAGGATGGAAAATAAATGTTAAGGCAATACACCATACACCTGGTCACGTCGTGATGTAGGATAACTTGTAAAAACATGACAACTTGTGTTCAATAAAAAAGATTATTTTAGCAAAAGAAACACTGTTTTATTAAAATCAAAAGAAATAAAGAACTTATAGAGCAATAAACATGGAAAACTGCCATAAAGATAACCACTGTAATTAAAAGACACACAGATACATATGCATTCGGCAACTAATAACATCGAGAGGGATTTGGTAAATCTTTCTTATGAAGATTCACTTAAAAGACGGAAAGATACAAGATCAATTTATAGACGAAAAAATCGCCAGTTTAAACTACATAAATTACGTTCACATTCTCTTTTGCCTGAACGTACATGAACTCTTTATATACTGTTTATATTAAACTATACGGGGACGAAACGACCGCATATGCGGGCCGAATCGACCCGGTTGTCATAGGGTGCCGAAACAACGGGACCAAATCGATCCGGTACGAACTGGTTTTGAGCCGAAATGACCAACATCATGTATTCAGTACCAGGGCTTTTAGGGCAATATATGCCTATAGGTGAAATCAGTCCCCATGCTTAGTACTAATATTAGTACCCCTACTTCGTAGACGGAGCACGTTGAGGCTAGTTCTCTCATTCCTTCTCTACCACATTAGATTGATTGTGAATACCGACGAATAGAACAAGCCATAATTTATTGATCAGTGTCGACACAAGTGTTGTTGAAGCTCCATAATCATGGAAAAGAAATTCATATTTTCACAAACTTGTGTGATATATTTTCTACTTATGCGGAATATGTCCAAGTGTCAGGACACCTATCGTAAGTATTTATAATTTACTTTAAACTACGTGAAACATTAACTTGGTTTTATTGGGACCTAAATGGAAGGCTGCAAAATGACTATTTTTTTGTATTATTATATTATTGATTTGGTGTTTTACGTCACAGCAAATCATGAAGGTTATTTAGTGCCGACGCAGTTTGGAGTCAAGTGCAATGCTCAGGGACACCACGGTAGCCGACCAAGGCTGATTCGATGGTATGATTTGAATTCTCACCATTTGGGTTTCGAGTTCGACACGCTAACACCAATCCACCGCGGCTCACAAATTTGCTTGGGGCAACTGATGATACATACAGTATTTATCAGTGTAGAGTGCGCAACCATTTGAGGCTAGAATATATCGCAGTGATTCTCATATTTTGCAATGATAAAAGGGACCATTGATCTATACCGCGACTTTCTTTAGCGCGACCGTATCCTTTACTGAAATCAAGAATTACTCAAGTGCGAAAATAACTTCTCTTCACGAAAAGAAGAAATAAGTTCGTAAAGAACTCGTATTTATTTTATTTCTTTGTCAAGTTCAGTTATTCTTTATATAAATCAATGATAATGATAAAATCGTTGATTAATGCATTTATAACATGTATGGTCATAACATTTTGGTTCCACGACTAGTAAAGTATAAAAGCGGTATGTAAAATGACTTAAGAAAAGAATACATAAATGCGTAGAGAGTTTTATTGTCTCTATTTCTTTATCAAATTCAATAATTATTTTTTAATGACAGTGAATGACAAAATAACACTGACTAACGCATTTACAACATGATTTTCATGTCATTTTGGTCACACGACAAGTAAGTATAAAAGCAGTATGTAAATGACTTGCGAGCAGAAGAAATAAGTCGAGGACTTGTATTTTCTTTACTTATTTCTTTAATTAAAGTCGGAATTCTTTTGATGAACTGACAGAAGATAAAACAATGTTACTAGCATAGATATATCTGATCAAAGGACCCAACAGATGCGTTAATTTCAACTTTTATTGCCTGTGATACTGTTAGGCCACTGTTGAACAAATAAAGAACACTAGATACACAGGCATTTATCATGTGCAGTGGAGTATACATTCTATACCCTTGGGGTATCAACAAACTCTTAAAGATTATTGAGACTTGTGTGAAAGGACACAAAGGGAAAGTTAATTCCCAAATTCTGCTACAAAGACAATTTAAATCTAGTTTCACTGAAGCTCATACCATGGAAATGCCATACTAAATTCCGTTGCAAATAACAATTGAAGCTTTCGAAAAAAGTTTGGATGCAGAGTACACAGTAGCAAAATGTCACAGTTTAAAGAACATAATGACGTTCATACGGAGCCGTAATTCTAGAAACAAGAAAAGAAGATGCAAGAAAACTTCCAACCTTTTGTTACGCAATCGATGCTGAAATACGAGACACGACCCACCAAGTTAGCAAATCAATAAAGCAGGAATCAGAGAACAAACCGTTACAACCACTAGAATACAATCTTGAAAATGACGCACCCAAGCAAAAGGAGGACTTAATACAGAAGGAAAAGATACAAAAGCAATCAGACGAGGATATACAAACACATAAACTAGAAGTGAAACGAAACAAAATCAAAGGAGAAAAAAAAAAAAAAACAAACGAAAACAACAACACAAGAAGAGAAAACGGAAGAATCACATGAAAAGAAGGAACAACACAAGATGAGAAAATAGAAGAAGAGGAAAACCTTAAAGGAAATTCAGAAATACTGAAGGAGTGGAAAGGATCAAATTCATAGACAGAAAACCAAAACTCGAAGATATTGCGTCAGTGATTGTAAAATGTGGAATCGAACCGAACTAAGATTCCTCACGGAAGATGGTTAAGACTATGCACGATACACAGCAGGAAATAAATCTGTTAACTAAGAACACTATAATAGTCAAAAAGATAAAAGTACTTATATACTAGACTAAATCGGATTTATGATCACAACACAATGGAAAATGGACAAAAGATTATTTCTTAACGGACAAAGAGAATAACACAGTCTAATTCCCTACAACACGGGTAGGAAATACACTGACTTAACGAAAACCACTTTAAGACTATTAGACAATTATCTAAGCGGTATTTCAATATTGGAAAACGACCGGATGATTCACTCTAAACGGACTAAAAATTACGGGAACATAATTTTCTACAACACGGATCATAAGCGTGATGTAGTTTTCATTCATGTCCGCGCTTTATTCAACTAAGCTACTTTCACTGAAGTACACCCAAACTCATGCTACACTTTTAACTAACAACAGCCGAGACTGCCTTTAAAAGGAGCCTGAAAACAACTTCTATGCAAACAGTTTGGTACTGTAATGTAAAATTACTAAGCATAACCTACAACCATCAAATTTTAACAAGCCGATAACTCTAAACAGCTTTCATGCACAACAAAAACTTACACATAGACACCTTACTATTTTCTTGTATTTTATTTTAAAAGGATTACAATCGAAATTGCCCAAAATATGTTTCAGATTTCCCTCTAATGTTCCCCCAGCACCTAAAATTTCTTATTTGGACTATATGTTTACTTTAGGCCATGAGTACAACTCATTCCATGACTTAGATAGTGCCAGTCCTAACACGAAAACGGGTACAAAAACAACAATTACATACATATTGGCACAACACATGACGAATGAAATGACTCTGGCAAAAGTCACTATTACCCAAATAACTAAATATCGAAGGGGAAAGAGTAAGGAAACTGATCACTGAATTAGTGTTCAGTAGATAGGTAGTACAGACCCAAGTTCAAGCTAGCAAGTCCAAGGCATGGAAATCACACCTCCCCTCTGGCCCTTGGAGTCTGGAGAAAGTACAAGCCAAGCCAAAGGGACAACTAATACAATATGTCAGAACAATATAAAGATCAACCCTGACTAAATTACTACTTCAATTAAACTTTTATTATTGTTCTTGTACACTACAATACCTCCTATGGGAGGAAACAGGTTTAACACAACTCAACCATTAACTTCAGGAAAAAACAGGGTGACACCGCCAACTCTTAACCAGTGTAATTACTGGAGTGAAATCATGGGGTGCCAACATAACGATATGAAACTGGCTAAAAAGTATACGTGTGTTGTTTGTTGGGAAAATTGTAGAATCTCTTGTATCTTCTGTGATGTAAATATAATTTGTTAATTGAAATTTCCGTAAATTGTGTTGCATTTCTTTTTCCCTTCAAGCAACATTTTGTACTCAGCCAGCTTCTAAGGAGTATAGGTATATTGTGGTAAAGAGGTAAGTATAAGGATAAGTATATAAGCAAGGCATGGCGCGAAGGTTAAGTATATATATAAGATTAGTAAAATAGGTAAGTTAGTTTGTATTATGGACGGTCCACTTAAATTTATTTATAATATTCTTGACTAGTTAGTCTTCATACATTTATACACTTGTAAGTCCCGAGCGCACCTAATCGGCTCTTTTGCAAGTCTATAAAATATCGCTTTTGCCATTACAAGTCCTATGGTAAATTTATTTCGAAAAATTATGCGTAGATTACTTCAGTGTGATTTTATCTTTGTCTTTCTTAGAAAGCAATCTATTCTATTTCATCAAGCAATAAAGACACGTGTTCGTTTTGCACTTGTATATTCTTTCTGCAGATATTTGAAACGTATCGTGTTTTGTACCAACCGGTCATATGACAAAACATTTTAATATTGGTATGCTGTAAAGACGTTTTTCAATGTATTTTGCCCTGAGCTTAGATTTGAAAGGAATGTGTGTGTGTGTGTGTGTGTGTGTGTGTGTGTGTGTGATTTGGATTTTTAAAGTAGCCTTAACAATTTTAGTCATATTTCTGCAGTGTGACAGTTTATAGTGATGTCTAGCACTGGATCATCATGCCGCAGATACGTCGCATCATGTCCCACACAGTCATAATATCCTGACGCCAGGCCGACCAGTCCTAACACTAACTTCTTAAAGCTTGATCGCCAAACGAGGCGGCTGTTAGGACCATTTTTATAAGCCTTTAGTATGATTCTGCCGGGGTTCGAACCCGTTACCTCCTGCATCCGAGGCCATTTAGGCCACCGGAGCTGTCAAGAAAAGAAGAATAGAATTTGAAAAAGAGCAGCAGAGAGGGTGAACCCTACAACTTTGTAGAGACCTTATTTTTGAAAATTAAGGGTTCCCTGAAAAAAAACATTTTTGTCTTAATAATGAAAACTTCTTTAATTGACCAGATTTTTTCACAATCTAGTCACGTGCGTATGTCATTCACCCTCTCTGCTGCTATAAATTAAACAGCCATATAGATATTATCAATAATGAGTATTGGAGAACCACACTCAGCTAAATTAGCTCTACTGCTGCTATGATTTTTATCCAAAAATTATATCAAGTCCGTTGCGATATCTTGACCTAGGATCATGTAAATTTATCGTTACAAAACCAAAGGGAGCGGTTTGTGCTTTTGAAAAGAAATTTTTAAATTTATTCATGTCCATGTCGCCTGAACACCAAGTATAATAAATATTCTGCAGCGTATGATTATCTACGCCATTAAATACAACTAAAACGTTACAATTATCTCTGATTACTTTTGGAATTTGTGTATATCTCTGTGTAACATAAATCACGTCTGTATTTTTATGTCTACCTCGTGAAAATATTCTAGCTGGATTTGATTGTTTGTCCAGCATAACATCATCATACACTATTAAATTATTAATAAATACATCCAGATCATTTACGGATGGCGCTTCATCAATATCAGTAATAAAGTATATGACATTGTCTTCATGTAACGATTTTGCGTTTTCATTAAAGTCTTTAAGTACTTCGTAACATCGCTGATCATCTACAGATGGCGCAACTAAATACAATTTATCCCACTTCAGCCATCGCATTATTAGATTAAGCAGTAATTGCGTCTTCCCACTTCCAGATGGGCCTATTATAATCATTCTGATAGAATTCGGAAGCGCTGGATGGTGCTTTACTGGTTCTTGTTTTCGTGTCGCAGAAAAGTCAATTATATCCATATAATAAATAATATGATTCTATATTGTGTTCGATGCAGAGTACCTACCGATACTA
>JAECUM010007039.1:0-90971 GCA_016617855.1 Megalonaias nervosa | reverse complement strand
TTTTCTGTTTTCTAATTTCGTGGTGTTTGTTTTTATTTTTGTAATCATATCATTATGTATGTTTTTTAAGTGTTGTCAAATGTTGTAAAGTGCTTAAAGCTTCTAAAGATTAGGCGCTATACAAAGTCCTCATTATTATTATTATTATTATTATTATTATTATTATTATATACACATATATGGAATGGCGTGTTAAGAGCGAGTGCATTATTGGATTAAAGGGTGAGTTTATATACATGCGTCATGAATTAGTGGCTGGTATTGTTCATTTCAAAAGAGCGACGGTGACAGCTTAGCAAACTTTGACAACTATTACGAGTCTATTTTCTTTAAAATAAGTATGAAAAAGAGCGAAAATCAACAAGTTTTGTAAAATTAAAAAAATATTGATTTCCCTAGAATACAAAATGAAAATTTAAAAGAACTTAGAGTATTGTAAAATTTATCCCAAATAGTATCAAGAAGTTCTATCATTAGTCCTAATGAATAAAGTTCTAATTAAATACCAGTGGTGCTCGAAATAAAATCCAGTAGTGAAGGTGTCGATATACCTGTAGTTTTGAATGTACTAATGAACCAGTAGCCTGAAGAGAGATGATGTGTTGACAGTCTTCCAATTAATCACAATCATATAATCCAAGTTGCCCTGTCTGAATTCACTATGATACTAAATTAACGTTTCTGTTCAAGAATATTATTGAGAAATTGGTAATTCTAGAGAATAATAATTTGAATAAAAAATTCTATCCAAATCACAAACTGACCACAAAAATACACATGGTTCTACTTCTGATCGTATCGCAATAATGAATAATTTGAACAAGATTATATAAAAATTAAGACACAAAAGTAGAGCCAGGATGTAGGTCCAAAGTTCTTTTCTAGAAAAGCCTAAAGATCCAATCTGTTACTAAAATTATAACAAAGAATGTTGTAAACATCAGGTACAACAGATTTGTCCATGGGTAATACCTATATCCTCGATCCCGATCCAAATAAACATGTTTATCTCCATTGATAATGATCCTAATATTTAACCCACATTCTCAGAGAAAATATTAGCTGTGTATTACAAAATTAAATGTTACTGGTTAGGTACACAACGAACTTGATTTTGGACAAGGTCAAGTCCAAACGCAATTATACATACCATATAATCGTGGAGAAAAAATACAACTAACAACAATACAAATGAAATATACAAGACACAAGACACAATCATATGTTGATTATTTATTCTTCTTGTTAACTAATCGAACTGCGATAAAATATAAGACATTTTTATAATGATTACTATCGCCATTCCTTTAATTATACAGAAATGAGAGATAAAAGTGTCCTTCCGAAATTTTGTTATCGCTCCATTAGTCTTTGTACGATTCGAGAATGTATTTATTGCCCTACTGCAATTTAATATATTTGTACATCATATTTTCAGGGACTGCATCAACTATACCAACGACAGCAATTGAAGACACTACCACATATGCATTTGCATGGGAGACAAGTCAAAATCTCAGCTCAACCAATAGTACTACATCAGTCACACTTTCCCTAGGCAACGCAGCTCAAACTTCCAGTGATACCAGCGTCGTCACCCCTACCACCAGCACCACCATATCAAATAACAACATTAGTCTAGCTTGTTATGATTGTTCTGAGTCATTTAATTTGGAATGGACGCCATACACAGATTGCCAGGCCTATCCCAATACAGTGTCTCTAAGAGAATGTCTCAAAGAAGAAAAGTACTGTACGGTAATTTTAAACATCTTGATACGTTTTCTACGCACATATTTTACACTTGCAAGAATAATCTGTCTGGAGTGTAACTTTGTTGTCTAATTTAAAGCATTAGTGCCCGTATAATACCACAATATACCATGTAATTCGCCCACTCTTCCAGGAGTTTGTACCCACCAAGACCAACAACAACACTAGTTTAAAAATGAAAACATCACAGATATAACAAATGCACAAAACTGTGTATTTTCATTTATCCATGTATAATTTCTAATCAGACTGTTGACTTGGGCTGTGAGGTGGGGGTGACCCTAACACTTTCACATTGTTTGCGTTTCAAATAAAACAAAAGGTTTCATTGTAAAAAAATACCTGCCAGTTCATTGTCCTTTTCCAATTCCTGGAAAAGTCCATTTTCAGTGAAGGGTGAGGTTACTTGGATAACAAGTACATAGAAGGTAAGAAATGTCTCGTTTGCATCCAATATTTGCAATGTCTAGTTTTAATATTTCTATGAATGAATAACAAAGTCAAAGGGGTAAGCTTTGCAATGCTTATATGCATGGGTTCAAAGTGACATGGCACCCAAAGTTGCGGAAATGTGCGGAATTACTGGGAGTTTATCTAAATGGTGAACAACATACGTCCTGTTGGCTGATGTCTCGCCCAGGTAAATATGTCAACGATGTTAGCTAACAAACTTCCATTTGGTTTAAATGCAAACAAAATAACAGTGTTAGAGGCCCCCACCCCATCCGCGGCGACAATCAATTGGAAATTATAAATTAGTGCATGAAACATTTCGTTTTTTAAATTAGTGTGGGGAGGGGGCAATGTGTTTGTGTGTGTGCGTGCGTGTGTGTGTGTGCGTGGATTACAAACTAGGTGTAGGTGGGTGTGTTAGGTAAATAGTATAAATATCCACTTGATAATACTTACGCATGCATTTATCTAAGTATTATCTTCTCAGAACTTATTACTGAATGTTTATATCTATCTATCTACCTATATATATATATATATATATATATATATATATATATATATATATATATATATATATATATATATGATGATGATGATTCAGTGCATCTTGAAAGACTGTTATTTGCCGTGTGACTTGTAGTTTATATATAGCATCCATGATTTTCTTTAACTGATTATATTATGTTGATTATTGCATCGTGATTAAACCTTTTAAATGGCAAAAAAGTCAACTTTATATGTTTTCTTTTTTTTTATCAAAACAGGTAGAGAGGACAAGTTATAGGGAGCGTACCATCAGCATTTCCAGGGGATGTACCGACACTTGCTGGTACGGTTGCCATCCATCAGACTTTGGGCTAACCAAACTGACATGTATTTCGTGTTGTCAAACATTTGCGTGTAATACTGACAACAGCGGGCATAGACATGCGCCAGATTTAACAATTCAAATTATCTTCATTTTATTTGGTTTTCTATCAATCAAAATATCAATATATTATATGCTTAGTAATCTCATAGGGTTATTTGAGTCTAATCAGTAGCACATTTAAACATGGCACAACAAGCGACGATACAATAAATGTGTTGAAGGTATTACTTACTAAAAAGAGGGCATTTGCTTGAAACGAGTGAATAACAGAAAACTCGGTATTCGTACGAGTGGTGGCGAAGGCACGAGTGAAATACTTAAGCTTTTCATGCACTTTATTTACCAGGAGGAAGCAGATTTTCTTTTACGTCTGAACGCATGACAAACTGAAGTAGCAGATTTCTTACGGTATGCAAGCGGTACTGTTTATGCTCTGTTGTGTTTTGTGTATAATCGCACATAATATATCAGTGGCGACATTACTCACTCTTCTAACTTATGGCAAAAGAACGCAAGTAAAAAATGAATAGAAGTATATACTCATTGTATTTGAACTTGCTTTGTCTGCATTTCAAAATTACTCAGATTTCTTGCTTATAATCTTATCTACGCGGTACTAAAATATGTATTGTAATTCACTCCAGTGAAATATCACAGTTTCTTGACTTGGAAAATACGGTAATTCATTGCTTGGCATAATGTTTATTTAGTGATAGAGAAATGACGATTATGTATTAGCCATATAATTGAAATAACATGCACAAACACATTTATTCAGTATGCTATACGACTACAGAGACCTATAAAATTCCCCTGTAGTTACACACACACACACACAGAGAGTAGACACGGAAGGTGGCACACATTGCACTAGTATAAAACATGATCAAACAAAAAACTAAAACAAAATTTCATGACAAATACAGGCATTTAATAATTTGAAGTAAAATTTAGAAGAAAAAGAATTTTGATAAGATTAAGAATAAGTTGCATCTACAGGTGGGCAATGTTTGTAGATTATGGCAACATAAATATCATTCTCTTCTTAACGATTTAAGTGAACGGTAATAAAAATGCATATCTGACAGAGGAATTAAATGTATGCCATAGAGGGAATAGGAACAGGAATATTTAGCTGGAGTTGTACAGATTTTAAGTTTAGAGTGGAGACCTTAACAGCAGGATCGTACAGATTTTAAGTATAGAGTGGGGATCTTATCAGCAAGATCGTACAGATTTTAAGTATAGAGTGGAGACCTTAACAGCAGAATCGTACAGATTTTAGGTATGGAGTGGGGATCTTATCAGCACGATCGTACAGATTTTCGGTATAAAGTAGAGACCTTAACAGCAGGATCGTACAGATTTTAGGTATTGAGTGGAGATCTTATCAACAAGATCGTACAGATTTTAGGTATAGAGTGGAGACCTTAACAGCAGGATTGTACAGATTTTAGATATAGAGCGGGAACCTTAATAGCAGGATCGTACAGATTTTAGATTCTAGTTGAAGCCTAAATAACGGGATCGTACAGATCGTCCATAAAGGTTAGACGTAGGGGTAAGGATGTCGAATCTTTTTCTTTTATAATTTCGTTCATATTTATTACTGTTCAAGTTGACCTAACCAAACCTGTCTTACCTTTTACCAAGGTTTATCAAATGAAATGACCGAAACTTGTGTTGAAAGTGGTCTTTTTGATCAGGCCGACTGTAGGACGATATCTGGTAATTCCAATACACTCGTGTATCTGAGGAATCATAAGAGATGACGTATGCAGTTACGTGGCGGTAAAACGTTGGAGCGGCTGGGCTGTGCTTACAAACGATGAAACAAACGATGCAAGATCAAGAAACGGATACAATTAGCTAGGGCCTAAAATCACCCAGCCATATGTGATGTCGAGGCTGAACATGCCTGTTGCAAGTTCAAGTCGGATTCTTATTTTTTGATGGATTTTTGGGTTTTCAGTCAATGAATGGCTAGAATTCTAGCTTTCAGCAATAGTACTTGTGTGCTTTGTAATATAAGGACAGTCCAGTCTGCTTTCCTTTGTTCTTTGTCTCAAAACATTTAGTTTAATGTTAGGAGCATTAGGATCGTCAGATTCTCACGGTTTACTACCTGCCAGCTACATTATTCGTTCTTGGTTTACATGTACCTTACATCTTGTGTTCACTACATCGACCAGATCCAAAGAAAACCCAGTGCCGGTATTCTATCTGATTGGCATCGTTATGTAATTGCACCTACCAAGCTGGCCGGATTGTACGAAAACTTGTTTTAGCTGACTTTACAAGGTTCTGGTTTCACAATTTTGCTAGGATAATGTTGTCCTGATAACAACTGTTTAATGAGCAGTTCTTGATCTGAATCGGTCTCTTCCGGTATGCAATCAGTGTTAGAAATGACAGAACGCCCTTCCCTCGCTGTCACTGTGTGCATGCCGTTTGCGTGTTTCTCTTCCAATTGTCTGCCGCGCAGCTTTCATAGTATTCAATATTCGGTCATTAATGAAGCTTGTTACTGTATTAACATCTGATCTTGTAACATGTTTGACTGCCGCAATTCCGTGCTCAACAAGGGGCTGGCCTCCATGTTGTTTACTTCCATTGCACATGCGTTCGTGACTATGCCGGGATTTATTCTACACCCCTAGTCGATGTAGCTAATGGCTGACCAAATGTTATTTTTCCCCTTTCCTTGGCTCTTTGAATCCGTTTCCTGCCGATGCAGAAGACTGAGTCGGTATCTAATGGGTCATCTGCTTATGTTCCTGTAATATGACCCGCGATCGAACGTTAGAAATTGTGTTATGGTCTGTGGTTACAAATTAAATATATCCTGTAATGAATGAATAATAAAATCTTCCTCAAAATGAGAATTATCTTCTGTAATAAATACATTTCTTTAAATCTGCCAAAACACTCGAGTTTATTAAAATAATAATAACTGAACAATTTTTCCTTGTAATATAATTGATTATTTATATAGAATTTGTTCCTACCATTACTTGTGGAAGTTAACATAAAGCAAAAAGCACGCGTTATTGGTGGGAATTTATTGATACACGTAAGCAATGTGTACTTTTATGTAAAATGTCAGTAATATTATTTGAAAGACGAGCTTGAAAATCTGTTATCTGTTTTCATGTAAGTCAAAACATTTTATTTAAAATGTGTCCACAAAGAAAACGCATGAACTCTGTAATAAATATTGGTCAAAACTATTATTGTATATATTTTCTATAAAGCTTCTCTAAACAAAAGTTTTAAATCATATCTTAACCATAAAGAAAGAGTTAAATTAATTTTAATAATGTGACTTTCTTTATATCCATCCATTTACTATCCACACTCTTATGTCTGGGTAACCGGGCCTGGCCCTAGGATGTGCGGGGCCCAAGGCAGCATGCGGGGCCCAAGGCAACAAGCGGTGAGCGCGGGGCGCCAAGCAAAAAAAAATTGCATTGCGGAGTTGATTTCCGTCATCAGCGCGGGACTCCTGAAAGCGCGGGGCCCAAGGCGGTTGCCTCGTTCGCCTTTCCCTTGGGCCGGGCCTGTGGGTAACCATTAAAGATGTAAGATATTATTCGGATAGATAAAACCCCTCGAATCATTGTTCATACTAACAGGCAATTTTTTGGTGTCTGATTTCACATATTCATAAAATCAGGAACTGTATGCAAACAGTTCAGTCCGCATCACACTGGTGTACATTGTAGGCGCTTACCACTATTTCTTGCGTCCCATGAACAAGCCGGTTGTTGAAGGGTTATTTTGGTGTGATGGACAGACTATTTCCGGATCAAATCCTATGTTTGACGAATTGTATATCCACGTGAAATAACACAACCGTAGGTACAGTGGCAGTCAATGTTGTGGCTTCACACGGCTCTTGCCAAATACCGATGAATGTCTTAACTGTACGCTGGCGTGTTCCGGACAGATATGTATGTAATACAAATGTGCATCAGATCTACAGAATTAACACATATTTAGGGGGGGAGGGGGCTGATTATCGGACTAGTTAGGTACTGAAAATGATACATATAGATGTATTAAACTATAAATACAGTCTGACTCTTTGTTGTAATTCCTTAGTGTATCTTTTAAAGATCTAACGAGGTGTCAAGGAAGTATTTGTGATACAGTAGGAATGACATCTTGATGTTGTCATCTATTAAGGATATTGCATATTAGACATATTTTAATATACAATTTACTAAAATTTGTACTAACATGCACCGATGTAATTGTGGACTTTGAATTCACCTGAGCTTGTATATTATAAAACACCTAGTATTCCCTACACTCTGTTACCTTCAGCTCTATCTATAAATTAATCAGTCATCTAATTAGCGGACAATAATATGACACAAATTATAAATTATCGTACACTGTGTTTGTGGTAGGGTCTATAGCAAGGGAAATAATCATCTTAAGACTGCTGTCTTGTACGGAATAGCAGCAGGGAAGGTGAACAGACCACGGTTTCCAGACCTCCGCGAGCAAAATTAACGGTTCATAAAAATGGCGGAAACACATGTAAATGACACTAAAACCTAATCGACGACGTATGACCGATCACAGACAGCAATGATTTCGTCGTTTTTGTTTAATTTCATCGATGTTGTTTTCCAGATTTTGCTCGTGGGTCATTTACTGTTGGTCGCACCTTCCCTGCTGCTGTAATTGAATAATTGTTAATATCAATATGGTAGGTGAAGCGCAGTCAGTAAGATTAGCTCGAGAGCGACTAAAAGCAATTAAGAAATATCTTCCCGTTCGCGATGCTGTCAAGCGGCAATTATAGCAACGACAGGATTCACAGGTGGAATACGCAGAAGAAACAAAACAATTATTTAAACCTATTACAGAAACAACATCTGAAATTGTTCCAACGCTGAAAGAAACCGGCGAATTAACTCGAAAAATAGCAGAGCGAACCAAACAAAGAAAAAAGATTTTGCGAGAACTTCCGGCTGAAATAACTGCTGCTCAACGGACACAAGAAATATTTGAAGGTATTGATCAAACTCGTGTTGATATAGGTGATATAAAAGATCATATATCAGAAATAGAACAAGAATTAAGACAAGAAACAGAACAAGAACCAAAACAAGTAAGAGAAAGAACTTCGCCGATTAGTAAATTTACCGAAGACAGTATCGCCTATATCAAGAACATCAAAAGTATAAAACAATTAGCTATTAGTGCCGTGAATGGTTTTAATAATAGAAGACGATTTCTGAGACCCGAATACAATGATCGTCCTGTAAGTCGTGATGACTGGTACAAATGGATATTTCGTATATACTATGCAATTGATCAAGCTCGATATGATGATACAAGATATATTGAGTTTACAAATGAGATAGATAAACATCTTAAATGGATGTAATTATCACCACAACAACGACGAGAAAAAGTAGAACAGCGGATGAAACAACGACGAGAAAAAACAAAACAACAACAACTGTCCAAATAGTATTCTTGGCGACGTTGAACGATAGAAGTCCTCGTAGGAGGAAAACGCGCCGGAAACAACTCACGTGAAATCATCAATGACATAACATCAATTTGTCAACGATTATTTACAGGCGGTATCATGGATATTAACGTTTACAGAACTCTCATCGATGAAATCATAGACGATTACCACAGCGATTAAATTAAATACACCTACTATAATAAGATGATTATACATAATACTCAACGTGGTCCAGTCATGATCATAGTGATGAATTCACGATTACCAATATACAAAATGACCTACGGTGATGGACTTGGTGATGTTGTTCAGGGTTTATTTAGAAGGATAGCTCCGAAGGCAATGCCAATTGTAAAGCAACTGTCGATGAAAGCTATTGATGTTGTTCGTGATAAAGGTATTAGTGCTGTTGGTGATGTTGCCAGCAAAGCGTTCTTGGCAATCAAAGAAAGACTATCACGACTGATACGACGAAAACCTCAGCCAGTAAAATTACCCAGCACTGAAGTGATGCCTGCAAGTGTTAGTAAAATAATAAATCAAGCTGCAATAATAAATCATCACAGCAAGGTGTCTCTGCACCACGTAATATATTTATTTCTCTCCAAAATACTGAACGAGTAAATTCACAATTACACAGCGCAATGATATTTGACAAACTTGGGGTTAGTGAGGTTTCTTTGAGAATAAATGGACATCAAGAACCATCTGAAGAAATATTATTAAATTTTGAAAATAATCATCGTTTGATGACGTTCACGGGACGTGATCAAAATGTTGATACGGGATTACAAATATCTCAGTTTGATTTTACATATTTGTATCCGATCTGTTATTTCTCGCTGGAACACTTGGATTTATTTAGACATTCTGTTGTTGATATACACATTCGAGCTCGTGTGGCGCGAGGATTAATTGCTAATTACAGAGCAACCGCTGTTATACTCAGCGATAAAACAATGTTGCCTGAAGGTGTTGGTGGACGAATGAAAGTCGTTGACGTCCCAGTCGAAAACCTGTAATGATAAAATCCTAATTTAAATCAGAATTTAAATTATAAATGTCATATCATCGTGTTAGTGTTAGTTTGACTCCTGGTCAGATTAAAAAGCTACAATCAGCATCAAAAAATAAATGTGGAGTAAAAATTTCACTAAAACAAGAACAGATCGAGCGTGGTTCAAATACACTATCACTGACAGAACGTCAACTCAGGCACTTTAATAAAGCCAAACAATCAAAGACTGGCGTGCGATTTAACCTTTCTGCGGGGTACCGTCAGTGACATAGTTAAGACTTGTGGTATATTTCCACTTCTTGCAGCAATTCCAGGGATAATAGCTGCTGCAGCCCCAGCCGTTGCAAAGGCAGCTGCGTTAGGCGCTGTTGGAACTGCTGCTGGAATGGCACTAAAGAAAGCAACAGGACGAGGAATCAAAATAAAAAGGTCTGAGATTACCAGAAATTAGACACGGAGAGCGGGTTTAAGACTATCAACACTTCGTTGATTCTCCCCATGTCTAATTTTGATTTACTTAATGCTGCTAAGCAACTAAACATCAAAAACTTCAGAGGTGTTTTTATGCGTGATCAATTACCACATAAACCAAACAGCGTTGAAACTGGTATCATTAATCTCGATAAAAGCTCTGGTCAGGTACTGATTGGGTTGCATACGCGATTGATCTACGTGACATTGTTTATTTTGATTCGTACGGACTGGCACCACCAAAGGAATTTTTAAGATATGTTAATGGTGATAAAATCACGACACCAGTTTGGTATTCGACGTTACCAACACAAACAATGACTGATCCGCCAATATGTGGTCGTGAAGTACTCGCTGTGCTTGACGCGATTTCAGCGTCCTCAGCGCCACCTCATAAAGTCGTGCACAAGTATACCATTTTAAATAATCGCTAATCATATAATGGTTGATATTTACGGAAGATCAGCTAAAACTAAAACCCAACAAACACCAGATGAAAATTGTCTCAAAAAAGATAAATGATGAATTATCTAATCTCTTAAATCTTACAAATATTGATACAAGCGAACTTGTAATATTTCAAAACCGTGAAGGAAAATTAATGACTAGTAATATTTCAATCAACGATATTATTGTTCGTCTTCAAGAGCGCGAGAAGCTGTTATACCTGTATATGGCCGACATGGTAGAGTTGCTCCTGGTGCTCTTCGATCATCAATCCGAGAGAATATAAGTGAACGATTAATAAAAACCGGCGATACAATGACTGGATACCTCAACATGATCAATAATAAAATTACCAACGTTGGAGAACCTATTAGTGATTTTGACGATGCAACGAAAAGATACGTCGACGATAGCAACAATCCGATGATCACTTCGTTGACGACAATCAACGATGGAATGATCGCATTTAGAAATGAATTTTCTAATCATGTACAAACGTTTCTAAATTTTCGTAGAAATATAAACAGAGTCATTATTGATTTTTTTGGAAATCCAGCGGTTCTTGACGTAAAACTTTCTGATTTTTAATACGAGACTCAACGATATCATCAGTGGAATTCCTGATATCGTTGAAAAACTTATCTAGTTAAAATTCATCACAAACAGATCAACAATATCGTATACATAGTAGCATCGGGATCATCAACATGGTCACAGCAAAAATACACTATCAGATATACCACGACGGTTACTGGCGTGTATAGGCTGTCCGTATTTAGCTCTGCAAAATTTAGGATATTTACCACGTATCCATGGCGTCATTCAATTGATGAGTTTTCTGAAACTGTATCTGTGGTATTAAACAAAGATACCGAAGAAATATTTATACTGGAAGCACCTGATAAAGAATTAACCGCAGCGTCCTACTGGTGGTGTCTGGAATTCGTCGCTAAAACACCTCAATTGATTACTTAACAATAATATAAATGTCAGCGAGTAAATGCAGATACGACCAAGTGTGTTCATTCCAAACTCAATTAAAAATTACATTGACAATTATATATTAAAAATAAAAAAATATCGTAGACGTGTCGTTGTTACTGATATAATTGTTTATTCTGCATCTGCCGTAGTCGCTGGAATAGGTGTATTACTGTCTGCGGTAACAATGACGTCGCCGGCAGTTGCAACAATTTGTGTTTCAACCACAAGAACAATTGCTGGTGTTCTTAATATAATTGCAAAAAATATCTACGTGTGCGGCTGATAAATTACATGAATATCAAATGTTGTTATCAGCGGTAACACAAGCACACTCCAAATTATCATCGCTGATATCATCAGGAATCAGCGACGGAATAATATCAGATCAGGAATTCGCAGAAATGCTCCATATCTATAGATCTGGGATTTATGTACCAGGGGTTTCCAGCTCCCCTGATAAAACCAGGACAGAGTTAAATTTAACATCGATAGAGGCCGCAGAATGATGAAATAATTATTCTATCGGCGGTGGTGAATCGCGACATTTCATTTAAAAAATATATAATGAATGTCGCGATTCGCCACCGCCGATAGAGGCCTGAAATTATCCAAATAACTGTTCTAAGAGGGGCTTCTATTAATTGGTTTAGTATATTTGATGATGATACGATGATATATGAACCCCTCATAAAATCAGGACAAGAATAGGAACTTGACCGATGTCAGAGTTACCCCGATGTAAAATTCTGATTTATTAATAATGTCAAACGAATTACTACAACAAATAATCACTAATACAACGCCACCAAAACCACAATGATATCAGCGAGTTCAACTAATCATGAATTTAGCGTGAATTTTCCAACTGCAATTCCAGCAAAAGAAATAGCACTAGCACAATTGCGAGTTTATTGCAGTTGGCCAAACATAGGATCGAAATCATTTGGTGGATTACCCGCAAATAAAAATCGCGATGACGGAACCCCAGATTGGCAAGTAGTCAGTATTCTCACGGGTAGTTATCAAATGGAACAGATCAACGATGAATTCCAGGATTAAATCAATTACTGGAAAAGAATCCAAGATAGCCATTACTGTTCACGAACAAATATTATCTGCGGCGATTGAAATAAATTCTCCAGATTATGCTGTAGATATATATCAATCATCGATCAGAACTGTATTAGGTTGGCCTGATGTAGCGCCTATTTATGTGAGATTATCAGAACCAAAAAATCTGATTTTATCACAGACAAAAGAATATTTTTAAAATTTCCAAAATATCGAATAACGGAACCGTGGACAACAATGCAAGCAAGAGATTCTGAAACGGATTTTATAAAATCTACTTATGTTGATTTTGAACGTGAAAAAATTAACAATAGATATATCTGGCGCTGTTTACGAAACTCGTGAACTTATATAGATGAAAATTTTATTAATTCATTTAAGGATGTTATTAAAGATGATCATCGAATTGTGTTAACAACGCTACAACGGTTATTTCAAAATTACATACGAGAATTTCCCAACGATGATCTAAAAGATCAGATCATTGAAACGATGCAGCATCTAAATCAAGTTGCATCAGACCTTGAATTCATCAATCGAGTAATTATTGCATATGTGGTTACTGATAAGGGTTATCTCTCGGATAGAAAAACAACCCTTCAACAACCATTTTCTAGACATTATAAAATAACAGAAACAAATATACCAAAATTTATAATACCTGGATTTGATACTACTGAACTAAAACAATCGGTCGATGATATCATCGATGAATATTTTCCAAAAATCGTTGAATCATGGAGAAAAATAGCTCCACCGCCAGATATTCTCAGACATAACAACGATTCCTACAGTGGATGTCGTCATGTCTCGCCGGGTATTGTTAATATCACATCAACGATCGCCGTCAATCTTGTTTGTGACGTCATTGATGGTAGTTATCAAGTAAACCTCGAAAAATCTAACCAAGCTCAACAAGGATATATCTTATATTCATTTACGCCGCAAGTCCCACCAGGATATTTAATCGTATCAGAACTAATTAACGTTGTTTATCTGCGATGTCACAATCCGTTATTATCAAGAATAAATTTTAAACTTACTGATCAAGATGGACACTTACTTGACACTCGTGGTAAAATAATCTCTATAAATCTATTTATCCGCAGTTGATTAACTATAAAATTCAATTAAATTAATGACATGAATAACAATATAATGAAAGCAAAAACAGTATTCCTCGACGGCAATGATGATTTTCGTATCTCTGATCCTCCCCCTCCAGGAGCTACAATTACTATTACGACGCAAGGTGGAATTAATATGGCAGCCATAACTGATAATCACCGTAGAGGATTCTCACAGAAATTAAGTTATATCGTCGCTACTTCACGCGATGAGCGCGCACGGCGACAATTTAAAAAAAAAAACTTCAAGAACGCAATAAAAAATAATTTCATCGATTAAGATATCGGTAAAGATAATCACCGATAAACATATCAGTAAAGTTACAAGTAAAGTTAATCGTTGAATAAATATACAAGTAAAGATAGTTAACTTGTCAGAATGCCGTTACGACAATTGTATCTATGTTTATTCAACGATTAGCTTTATTTGTAACTTTACTGATATGTTTATCGGTGATTATTTTTACTCGTATGTTTATCTGTGACTATATTTACCTCCCCCCAATATTGTTTTACTTGTATATTTATCGACAACTTTACCGATGATTATTTTTACTGATAATTTGTTTTTTGTTCAGAATATTATATGCCTAACAAATCTACGTATTTATCTCCAGCCGATGAGAAGTCAATAATACAATTACGAGGTGTTAAATCGCCACAAGAAATAGCGCACGAATACACAATCGGATCAACTCGTCTGCATAAGATTTGGGTTGATAGCAGTAGCAACATGAAATTTCCAGATGGAAAAGCCGGTATAATCAAACCAACAATAGGTGGTTCTATTACACCTGAAGATCTCAAGCGTGCCGATGAAGTAAATAAAACTTTTATTAGAGAAATTGCGCGAATGGGAAATATCTTAAAATATAATGAAACTTATGATAGAGTAGCAACCACCAAAGCTCAATTGAATATACTCGTGGACGAGCATTATAAAATAAGTAAAAGCTGCGATGAATATAAATCTGAAAATAAAATATTAGCGCAGAACTAGAATCAATCCAGTGAACAAGTAAAGAAAAATAAAAAACTACTAGATTAAAAGAAACGAGAAAAGGAAGCCATCGATGAATCGCTAAAAAGTAGTAAATCTATTGCAGATTTAATGAATTAGTATCATCATCTTCGCAAATATTTTCCGTGAGTTTCTTGATAATATCCGCTAATTTGTCTTCTTCGTATTCGTTACTTAGATTTTTTAAAACTTTCATTATTAACGCACCAGAGATTTTAAATCTATCAAAATCTCTAGGATTAAATGAATGAGTAAATGATCCTTCAATACATTAATTAAACGGTATTTTTGTCCTAATATACTTTTAAATTTAGTAGTTGTTCCCATGGATATTATATTAGTAAAATCATTATAATCAGGATTAAGATAAAAGTTTTTTTCTTCGTTTTGATAATGGTGTATTAACATCTTGTAACGTCAGTAATTTCAAATCTTGTAATCGCCTGATCTCTTCAGTGATTTGAGTGATAACATTTCGATCCATATATGTAAATGTATTTGTTTAAATGAAAATTATTCTGAAAGCTAATTAAAGAAAAAAATTTATGTAATGAATCAAAATCCACAATATCGTTACATGAAAAGACTCTTCGATTATAAAAAATTTATTGAAGATTTTGATGATCGGAAAGTAAAATATGCTATATTTATTGGAAAGAATGGAGATTATAATCTCAGTCATCATGATAAAATGCTCATTAATAAGTTACTTGATGCAAACGATTACTTTAGTAAAAATAACCTTGAAGTATACGACAAATCAAGAGATATAATAGAATTAAAAATTATCATAATGAATTAAAATATATGTTGAAATATACAATTAGTTCCAAGAGATATTTAATTATAAAAAAATTGGAGCTATTCGTAATTTTTTTTAATAGCCTTGAAAAAACAAAATTTATACAAAAAATTGATCATATACGAAGAGTGACGGGTGGAAAATATATAATACTGAACAAGAATGTAACGAATATATGAAAGCAGCAATAGATGTATATATCAATGAGATTCTTTCTATACTTGATATTAAACCTGAAAGTGATGAATTTGAATATGAAAGTGATGGATATGAACGAGACTGATTTGAAAATTACTTCAGGAATAAGGAAATGATACTTTTTCGTTGTATTTGTTCGAGAACATAGATTTATATTTTTCTGCAACACTATTTATTGAACGCTCGCAAGCATCAAAATATTTAGCGGCTGCATACATCGATGGAAATATTTTTTCTTCACCTGCTATTGTGGATTTAACAGCTCGTTTTCTAAATTTTCTACTCTTCCCAGTATTTCCAAATTTACAGTTTTGACTTTGTGTGACAGCTCGCAAATTATCTAACGAGTTATCTTGGCGATCTAAATTAATGTGAGCAATCACAAGTCCATCTTTGATTGTACCATTAAAACACTCGTATACGAATCTATGACAACGATATATTTTTTCCAGCAGTAAATTTAAGATAATCATGTTTATCAACAGTTCCGACTGTTTTTTTTAGTCGACAGTGTCTAATGGTACTATCTCGTGATGCTTCGTAGTTCTTGATGATTGGATGAGCTACAAATTCTTTCTCCATATATATAAATAAATTATTTGTTTAAATCGTTTTCTTTGAAAAATCTGGCTGCTTAGTTCTCAGCGCTCTTTATTACTTGTAGCTGAGTCAAATATTTCGATGTGCTGTAATCTTTTTTGTCGTAATATCGTTTTAATCCACGATATTTTTTCCGCCACATCCCATACACAGATATGTTTTTCCTTGTACACTAACGCCATACTGTATGCATGGACTAGGACCTAAACTACCATGTCTAACACTTTGCATGGACGGAACTAAATTAGGTACAATTGTAAATTATATTGATGGCGAATCACCACAATTTACTCATTTATGATCTTCGATGCTCGCTTATGTTAAAATAAATTTATTATCGATGATAAACAGATTTCCTAATACCGCAGTCAGAGTTGCCACAGATTCATTTTATATAAATAAAATTTACATTAATTTGTTAAAGCCGCTGCTTGGTGTCAATGAATCCTGGGGTACATGGAGAATAAAACAAGAAAATATACTTGGCTATTCTGAATCCGCCGACGTTGAAATCAAGGAAATATATTACAAGTATAATAATTAAATATCAAAATGATTAGCGCCATCTGTGTACGATCCTCTATCCAGATATAAAACCGTTTACATAAATGGATGTGGTGGTTCTGGTAAAACAACGCGTGTGATTAAATTATTAAGCAGCTGTGTTAACACCAACACAGACTTCCTGGAGAAATGAAACAACGAGGAGTAAAATCTCAAACATACCACAGTTTTTTCAGATGGTGCGGGGATGCATGGACTCCATCTCGGATGAGTGAAAAATATATTCCTAGAATTATTATCTGGGATGAAATTTGTACTGTATCGCTAGAAGTATTTAAAATATTTCTTTATTGGTTATTAACGAAAAATACCGCTGTGATAATGGGTGGTGATCACGGTCAACCACCGCCGCTTATTGAGCAATCTCCCCGTGAGTGGTTAAAATCTTCTGTGGATTATTACGAAGAATTAACTGATGATCATAGAGCGCTTGATCCAGAATTAAAAGAACTTAAAAAATCAATCAGACTACAACCAGACGAAATTCAATGTGAAATAATGCGTGAAGTAATTCCAGAGATTACAATGAATGATTTTATAAATCTATGGAAACCAGACGATGTGATAGTAGCAAGTCGGAAGATAGTTCGTGATGCACTTCAATGGAGACTATTTTTGTTACATAAAAATAAATTTTCAGATTTACCTGTACCTGTATGTTTTCGACCAACAGATACGCGACGACAAAATATTGATGTTGAAATTTCAGGACTTTTAACGAAATCAGGAGAACCAGTAAAACAAAATCTCGTATTAAATGATATCGTTTTAATTTCTATAAATGCTGTTGATGGCGCATTAAACATGAATAAATCTCCGTGGACGCTAGGATATGTTGTGACAATTCATTCATCGCAGGGATTAACTACTTCTGATACAAATGTTTGGATTGTCGATGATTACATTGAATGGTCAAATTTAGTTTATCTTGTTGTGCCCAGAGTCAGAAAAATATCTCAGTTACGAAGGTTTATTATGAATGATAGACATATCGATGTTACTGTTAATAAAGCTGATATTGGAAAAAAAAATTACGTAGTTATAAACAACGCGATAAAAAAAAAATAATCGTGAATTTGATACGATGCAGAATTTATCATGACGTGAAAACAAAAACAGAATAATCACTGTGCGAGTTGTAACTGTGAAATGCTATGGAAATATTCAGGTATTAATCCAAGACAATTTACCATCGACAGAATTAATAATAGTCTTGGTCACACACGCGAAAAAGTAATGTTGACTTGTCTTGAATGCAATAGACGCCGTGGAGCTAGAAATCCTAGAATAAATTTACAAAAGTGAATCCTACAAAATTTTTAAAGGTGGTAATTGTGTATCTTCAGGAATTACTTGTAGTTGTTCACGTACAAATCCACGCTGGGGAGCAGTTGAATCTAATTTGTAGATTGCAGATCTGCCTGTGGATGTGACCACGCTGGAAATTTTATGTGTGGTCACACTCCAGATAGGATCAGTTACTCTTTTTTTATCTCCTTCAAGTTCACCAGGTTCATATTAATATCTTACAGTCACATTACCTAGTACTGGTTGTTTTGAAAAATCACGTCGTTGTATTGGTATATGTTTTTTTGTAATTGCACTAACGGGTTTCATGGCAATTGCACGAGTAATATCATTATTTAACACAGCTATCACACTTGGTAATCTTGCAACCCATTCACGAGATCTCTCGTCGGTCCGAACCATTTCCCTCGCATACTGGTATCCAAATAACCGATCAGCAAGTGTTCGATTAAATCATTCAACAATTGCCTGATCACGATGAATTGTGGTATGTCCTTGTCTAATTTTAACGTTATGTTGCTTCATCAATGAAGATACTGCACCGAGAAATTCTTTACCAGGATCAACCCGTAGTAATTGTGGCCACTGCAGTGGTCCACGCTGATAAATTCGTTCAAACGCAGATGCAACTTCAGTTGCTGTTTGAGTTGATAGCGGCTCTGCTTCTTTATATCCACTTGCAACGTCAACGACAGTTAACGCGTATTTGTATGTGCGTAATTGATTTTTGCTGGTTTTAATAGCATTATGCGGTAAAATCAAAATATCTGCTTAATGAACTTCATTAGGATCGCTGACATCAAAATACGCCTACTGAATTTTTTTAGGTGGACGCAGATAAATCTGCCATATTGCCTATCGTGCTAACGAATTTGCAGCAACAGAACGTAAAACTTCTGCCGCATTAGCAAGTTTATCAATTGCTGCTTTACCTTTCCAGTATCCGTTTGGACTGTAATAAACGAATTCCATACTTTACTAATTACCAGCTCCTAACATTAATTTACCATTCATTGCAGATTTCATAAAAAAAAAACCTAGCAAGTTTTTCTTTGAGAGATTTATTTTTTATAAAATTTAATGGGTGAATTAACTTTACATCTGCGAGGTGTCGTTGCTGTAAATTTGGATCTTTGTACGCGATGTCATAAACGTGGCACGCTCAATTAATCGCATTCATTTGATATTCTCCAGGTCTTCGTTGGTCTTGTTCGTCAAGTCGAATATCAAGTCGAGTTCTAGGACCACAATAATTGTATCCAGATAGATGTTTTTCACCAGGGTATTTAGACCATGGAGTTCCTGGTAACTTTCCCAGTAAAGCAGCTATATCTCCTCCTGTATTCGTAGACTTGTCGGAGATAAATTTATACTTGCGCGTACCACACATTTACCTGTAAGTGCGCGCCTGTTATTTTTTGTAATTATTGTTGTTAATTCAGTAGTGGGAGTAATTGCTTTACATCTAACACAATATAAATTCCCAGTCAAACATCATCCTTCACTCCCAAATTCTATCAGGATGATAATAATTGGTCCATCTGGATTTGGTAAAACGCAATTGTTGCTTAATCTGATAATGAGATGGTTAAAGTGGGATAAATTATATTTAGTGGCAGCATCAGTAGACGATCAAAGATGTTATGAAGTACTTAAAGATTTTAATGAAAATACGAAATCGTTATGCGACGGCAACAATGATGAAGCCCCATCCGTGGACGACCTTGATAGACAAATTAATAATCCCGTAGTGTACGACGATGTGATGCTGGACAAACAATCAAATCCAGCCCAGATATTTTCCAGAGATAGACACAAAAATACAGATGTGATTTATGTTACTCAGCGTTATACACAAATGCCCAAAGTGATCAGAGATAACTGTAATATTTTAGTTGTGTTTAATGGAGTCGATACACATACGTTACGAAACATTCATTAGACTTGGTGTTCAGGAGATATGGATATAATTAAATTAAAAAATTTCTTTTCAACAGCACAAGTTACCCACACATGGATTTATCACAATACATTTACATGACCCTAGATCAAGATATCGTATCGGTCTTTATAAAATATTTGGTTAATTACAGCAGCAGGGAAGGTGCGACCAACAATGAGTGACCCACGAGCAAAACACGCGCATAAAAATCAGGAAAACAACATCGATGAAATTAAACAAAACCGAGGAAATCATTGCTGTCTGTGATCGGACATACTTCGTCGATTAGGTTTTAGTGTCATTTACGTGTTTCCGCCATTTTTATGAACCGTTAATTTTGCTCGCGGAGGTCTGGAAACCGTGGTCTGTTCACCTTCCCTGCTGCTGAAACATTTTTATTTGGCATTTCAAGTACTTATCGTACCCACAACCACTGCTGGAGGATTATCAGCTGGTGTAGATATATTGAAAGCCATGTGTATGTATCACGTGCTTGATAAGTGGCGTTAAACCCCACATAACCAAACCAAATCACAAATATAGCTAAAAGAAATATGTAAAAACTTGCTGGTGCAGTCACTATTGCTTTGATATGGTTCAAATGTGAGGCTTACCTTATTTTTACTTACTATAATAAGTCTGTACAACTTCAACATTTTTTTATATAGATAAGATTCTATTATTTTCTTGAATGTAGGTGGGTACTTTGAGTAAATTTCTAAAAGGTCTTTTGTTTACTTGCCTGGAAACACATCAGCGAAACAAAGTATATATTCCCCCCCCCCCCAAAAAAAAATTAATTTTTTTATATATAATACGTGATTTTGTAAATAAATAACAGGATACCAATCTGATTAAAATCAGATCTCCACAGTCCTGCGTGTAAATCTAACAGATAAAAGTTCATGTTTTTGTGATCTTTGGAATTTCCATTCCACTTATATTTGGTAATCTATCATATAACCTATGTTGTAAATTTATGTTAGAGAGAGGTATCGTTAGTAATTATATATTCCGAATATATTTCAGAAATTTGAAAGTGGTGACTTGATTGGGGAACCACAAGTTCAACCAAACATTATCTCTTATCGGATCTCTACGTAGGACTGTGGAGATCAGGTTTTACTCAGATTGTACAGGATAATGCATTCTTATTGTATAGAAGTTACCTCCGCTTATTACATGTTGTGATATGTTCTGAGTGACTGCATGTTCCAACGGAATAAAATAAAAATTTGAACGAAAAGGCAAAGGGCACAAATTTCAAATCGTACAAGCTAGTCATCCCATGCTAATTTCTAGAAGTGATAATGGGTGTCGTCAATAGTTTTCTTGATGTATTGATACATTCGAGTGTCGGTGCGTGGTACTTAACCGATATAAAACATCACGCTTCAATCAGAACACTTTTTCTATCAAGGTCCATTTTATAAATATCATTTTGTGGAGTGAGTTATACTGTACAGCAGGCTAGACAAAGATCCATGTCAGAAGAATATTTATAGGTTACTGCATTTGTATGGGAAAATATGAACGATTTTTTTCGGATGGCTTTACTGCACGACCTTCGGAGTGCAATATATCCATCCGACAAAACGAGTTCATATTTTTCCATACAAATGCAGTAGCCTTTTTATTATATGCTCATTTTCTTATTCTACCCAAGGCTTAAATATATAAACAAAAATACACTACAAGAAACAAAGTAACTGAATGTATGCCGTATTCCAAACTAAATACACAAGCGTAGCTGCATCATTACACAACAATATTATTAATGCGCACGTAACTCCGCCCAGACAAATTTGAAGTTGGTCGCGCGCTAGACGTAAGTTTCGAAAGAAAATGGCGTTTGGTCTACTTAAAATTGAAATTTGGAGTCATATTGTTAATGAATGCGCATTGCAACAACTTTTCCATTTGATCTGGAATGAATACGTTTTGGTATTTATGTCGATTCGACGTAATTTCGTGATTATGGTCTGGATTTATCTACGTGAAGTAACTTACATCGGATTCCAGCCGCGTCTGCCAATTTAATCGTATTGAAGTGTGTTGACATCGGCGTGCGTGTTTCTGTTCTGTCATCGAATGATTCAGATCATAATGTGGGAAAAATATGAAGTCTTTCAATTGCAATTATGGAAAAGACGCTGTGGAATTTAATATTTATTTCATTTTGAGTGCAGTAAGGAGGATGCAACTGCACTTGGAATATACTCAAAATTACAGTATAATTTCGAAATGTGTAATCAAGCTTGAGAACCCATGACATGGCTCATGTAATTCGGGTTTGCAGAACTACTAAAGTACATTTTGAGGAAATTCAGGATGTAAAATTGTAAGTATATTTTTGCCATTTTATTACCAGCTAAAGAAGACAATTTATGTCTTATAACTTGCATGTTATTGTGAGGACCCTGTCTGGCGTCTATAGCTAGGTTAAATCTGAAACATTGTATCAAAAAAGTTAGCGCGGAATGTGCCAAAGCTGCTGATATGTGGCAGTCCTTGAAACATTTGCTGGTATGTGGCAGTCCATGAAATATCTGCTTTAGTTCATTCAGAAACAAAATTGTTTGTTTACATTAGAAAGTAGTTCTTTATTCGCGTGCATTCAGTATCACGAGGGTGCAATATCGAACGATTCTGACAATGTAAAGTTAAGGGACAAAAAAATGAGCATATAATAAGAAAGATTTATTAAATTATTTGCACATGTTCAGTAATTGTAATCTCTGTATTAGCTTTATGCTTGAAAACAATAAATTTGGGAATGTTTCCTCATTACAACAGAATCTCCGTAATGAACGCTGTGATAACGTCTGTTCTGCACATGACGTCATTTGGAAAGCAAATGACAGCTCCTGACAGCTCAAACTCTTTCAGAATATATCGCTGCCAGAATGCTGTTTTGATCCCAAGGTCATCTAAACCTCAATACATTGTCCTTGTTCTTTAATACACAAGCACGTTGCCTGGAGCCCGATGTATATTTACCATCACAGATTGAACTTAAAAACAAAAATATGGGATACAAAACTATACTGTATTTGAGGTTCAGAGGCTATTCATTATGGCGTGATTGCGACATTTGAACATCATCAGTCTTGAGGCCTATATGAAATATTTTTTCTGAAAAATACTGAACGACCTTGCGGAGTGCAGTATTTTTCAGAAAAAACAAGTTCATATTTTCCTATACAAATGCAGTAACCTTTTTATCATATGCTCATTTTGTTTAACTACCTAAGGCTTAATAAAAAAAGACGTTGCAAGAAAAAAATGTAATTGAATTTATGCTTTATTCCAAAATAATTTCCCAACCGTAGATTCATCAATACACAATGACAGTATTTATGAGCACATAGCTCCGCCGAGCGACCTTATAACTTTAGAAAAGAATTGTCGTTTTGGTCTACTTAAAATTGAAAATTAGAGTCATATTGTGAATGAATGGGAATGGAGTTTGTTTCTATGTTGAACCAACTCATTTCTGCTTTTCTGAGTATGAGGGACTGGATTATTGGGTCATTTAAGTTTAGTAAGAATGAATTTCAGCTGGAAATGTAGGCTACTCGAAATTCCAGTACATCTTCAGTTTGTATAAAGTTTTGCAGGACGTGGTCGAATTTGAAAAACTAACTAAGAAAGTACATTTTGAAAAAATTCAAGATGCATAGATGTAAGTATATTTATTACCATTCTTATTACCAGCTAAAGAAAACATGGTTATGCCCTGTCGCTTGCATGTCGCTTTTGGAGGGACCCCAGCTATGACATGTATCATACAGTGTGTCTTCTGTCGCTAGCGTAGCTTTATATCAAAATAGTTACACGGGGAACATTTAAAAGAAGCTGTCGTGTGACTCTCCATTTACCCAGCGGAAATAATACTTTTTCGTCGTCTTGGATTATTGGCTCTGAGGCTCTTAGTTTCCTACCAAAACCTTCAGTTGTATTTTTTTTTTCTCGAATCTAGTATTTCGATAAACTTGTAAAATGGTACGTTGCTGATAGACATGCGATAGCGCTTGTCACTGATAGACATGCGATAGCACTTGGCCTCAGTATGCTTTTCTGTGCTATATTTTTAAACCCTAGAGAGCATTCGTCATATTGTTAACTATTCTATTTGCGAATAGTTACGCATATTACTCCTAAAGAACTGTTTCAATGATCAGAACAGTCATGTTTGTTGTTAACATTGCAAAAATCACGTTCAATTGTGTGCTTGTTTGAAAGTTTCGTTTCTGTTTCAGTGAACACGTTCACATCGTTAACTTTATCATCTACAATTTGAAATGGACGAATCAGCATGTTTAGTTCATTTACAAGCAAATCTAATAAACCAAAATCTATATCCTCTTGTACATTAGTGTACATAGTTTATTTACAAAATAGTTCCTAATACACTATATAGTACTGTTTATATTAGCTACACGTGTCGTACACGTGCGTGCAATATGAATGTGTTCAGTATTGCAAAATACCGTACTATTCTGACAAAGTAAAGTTAACAGAGACAAAAATGAGCATATAATAATTCCCGATATTTTCCTCCGACTTATATGGCAAAATCTGCACTAAAAATTCGAGAAAGTATCGTACCAACTGCAGTCTTAAACTGCCTTGACAAAGTTATTAAAGAGTCATGTTTTCTCTCGATGGCATTATACCAACAAATTTACATCGTTGTGGCAGTGTTGTTATCCTTGAAAAGCGAAGTAACCCATTATCAGGAGTATGAAGGTTGATAGGATTCGGGCTACAATTATTACTTCCTGGCCAGTAGCAACGAATGTAACCCAAGGCTATTTTTAGAGCGTGTATTTCTATCTCATTTTGATGGTGACGCATGATGAAGATTTAGGTATTCTTGATAGTTGTTTAAGACATATTGTTTATTCTTCCGAATATGATTATTATGGTGCGCTTGTCTTTGTATATTTTGGCGACAATGCGTAATGAGACATTGTTGCTGGTCCTGAAGTGAAATCTGTGACCCACGTTGTTTTTTTATAGCCGAGCCTCTCCAAACATCCCGGATGCCTTATGACAAAATCTTCACTGTGAGTTCGTCATTGAAGATTCATTAGATTAACATTTGATTTATTAGGAATTGGATGAACTGGTTGTTATTATTATTGCTGTGGGGTATAACTCCATTTCTCGGAGCAAGACAGACTATTTATGGCGACCAGTATAACTGGTGGAGGAAGAACCCGGGTAAACGCGGTAATAATCACCAAACCCGATAAATTGCTGGCAGCTTTCCCACATTCCCACATTGGCCAAGACAGAGACTCGAGCCCAAGCGGACAGAGGTGAAATGGTAGTGATCGGTAAAGGCCAGCGCTTAAGACCACTCGGCTGCCCGGGGCCCCTAGATATACTGGAGTGTTCAGGACTGACAAACACATGACTGGATTATAGAGGAGAAAGGATCTAAGTCCACACGTACATACAATGGTGGCTACTGTAGCATTTCGAAATATTTTCCAAAAACCCGAGAATTGTCTAAAAAACGACGGTGTTCTACAACATATCTCTCATCGTTAAGATATGTTTGATATATTTTTGTTTGCTTGTGACACGTGCTCAATAATCATACTTTTGGGCGTATTTCGATTCTAATTTGAATGTACGTAGTAACTATATGTTTTTATTTCCAATCAACGATTGTCTTCAAAATTAATCAGAATATAGTCATATTATGGTATTAACATGAAAAAGCGAAAGTTAAAATAATGCAAGAGAAAGGCTCATGTAAAGCCCAAATTCTATCAAGTATATTTGACTGTAATCAACTTCTACTTAAAGGTATATAACTGCATTGGAATTTGTTAGGAGAACAGGTACAGTTATCTCCAATTGACTGGAATTCCGATGAGGAATGCTTCGCGACGAGCCACACTGAAATGTACTATCACAGCAGTTGTGCATCCTCTTGCGGCCAAACAAAACCGGAAATGTTAACACTAATTTTATATTTTTTATATGAAATGGGAGCGATCAAAACAACACACTGACTTAAATGAAGAATATATATATATATATATATATATATATATATATATATATATATATATATATATATATATATATATATATATATATATATATACTAACATATATATATAAAAAAACAAAAACAATTAACTTACCAATATGCAAAGATGATTGTGAATAGCCACAAAAGGCATAGAACTACATTTTATAGCGGACACACTCGGGGATGTGAGGAGTTTATTCACTCGGTCAATACACAGCTGCCTGTAGTAAATCTTAACTCCGTTCAAAGGGCAAATATATGTATTTGTATGTGATATAAATAAAATTTATGTACAGTTTGTACGCTGTATCAATGATATACCACTCGTTGTATAAAGTTTTCATTCAAAGGAAACTTGGCAAGCCTCGTTTCCTTTCAATGAAAAGGTTATACATCTCGTGGTTTATCATTGATACAGCGTACATACTATACATATATTCTATATGAGTATATTTAATGAATATTCTAATTGGAAAATTGGATATGCGTGTCTACTCTTTTCTAACAAATTTGAAATAATTTTGTACCAGGATGTTTTCTGTTAGATTTAGTCCAAATCTGCTCCAAGTATTTTGAGAAGTTTTTATTCATTTTTATAGTATTAGTATTGGCTGCCATTTCTGATGGCAAATATGCATCGTAATGCGTACTGTCAAATTTGGTTAAATTTCTTTTTAGCGTGTTTGAGAAGTCTTGTTTGTACAGTTTTTGGGAGTGCGGTCATATTTTTAAACTGAACGCCACCATTAGTACATGTTGAAGACCATGCCAGCATGTTTTCCATCACAGTTAATTTTTGAGAAGTTAAAAGGTAAGTCGTTTGGAGGTTTCTGAGGTTTCGTGTTTAATGGCAGGTAGATATAATTTGTAAAACTAATAGCAATGCCGTCTTGCCACAAGACCTTATTTCAAATTTGTTCATATTTTGTTCCGTGTTTTTTGAGAAAATTCGACTGGATTTTGTCCAGGGTTTTAAATGGCAAATCTTAATTTAACCTCAAAAAAATTTAATACTATAAGTTACAAAGTGAAACTTTCATAAGAATTTAGAGTATTGTGTATTAGTTCATAAATAATCCTAATTGTTCTATCAGAAGTCCTAAAGTATAGAACGTTGCGTATGAATTCCAATAGTATTGAATGTGTTCATGTACTACAATGATATACTCCAGAATGTCTTTGAATTAGTTTTCAATAGTGCGAAAATATTTGTTTTAGTCCAAAAAGTCTATGAGCATTTTGTAATTTCAATGAATAAGTTAAATAAATAATTCCTCCCAAATTATAAATAAACACAACGAAAAATGATTCCACAGACTGATATTAAGATAAGAATGAATACTTTGTCTACAATCTATATTGATATACAACCTGTCCTCTGATCTAGGACGCAACATACTGCCCTGAATTTGGGTCTTTTCTAATGGAAAAATTCACCAATTCGTAAACAAGGTCAGGTCATGAAATTAAATTCTCGTAAAATCAACGTGAGAAAAATCAAATTTAGCACAAGCTGCAGCCACGACAATAGTCAAGTAGGCCAAACTCTCCTATTAATCACAGACAAAGGTCAATCAAATAAATTAAATTAAATATAAATAAGAACAGCTTAAGAACTTGTTAATAATATTGGTGTTATACAATTAAGACAGAAAAGGTTTCACTATTGGGTGAAATATTTTAATTATATAAAAGAAAATTTACCAAGATAAGCAGAGTAAATTGAAATGAAATTAAGAATAAAAGTTTATTAAAAGATCTTACCATTCAGTGAAATGACTGATACAGTTAAATCAGAAAAAGAAAGGAATATAGAAGCATTCAGTTATACACATAAATGGGTGTAAATAGTTTTGCAATAAATACTGTAGTTGACGAGATTCAAAGGAGGTTAAATGATGACAATAAAATAATGAATGAACATTATGGGTTAAGTAAATTAATGAATGAACTACGTGGAACTGTATCGATTTTTATTATCGTCATTTATCAAATTTACTGTTAATGTCAGAACAATATTTCATCCATATACTTAGATTTGAAAACAAATTACTATTGTATTCATTCTGATGTTCAGATTACACCACAAACAATAGTTTCTACATATGGATTTGGTTATGCTTCATCAAATATTGTTGTTTACTAGCTCCACACCATAGGTGTTAGGGAGTATTACGTTATTCAAATAAAAAGAAATCAAAGTTAAATACAATTTGTATAGACTTCATCACAATAAAAACAATATGATGTAACTTTAATAATGGATTAGTGGTACATAAAATAATTATTATTGCTCTGTAATAATTGATAAAGAGGAAATGATTAAAACATTTTACTTTTAGCACTTCATAGAAATAAAAAAATCAAAAACAGATTATTTAGAAGAAAGCAATATTTTTTTTTTGTCCAGTTAGAATAAATAAAAATGCAATCCTGGTACATATAATAAAACTTAAATTGTTATATTGGCGAGAACATGCATATGTATTACAATTATAGAGCGTCAGATGGCAATAGCAGCAGTAAAAATGAACAATTTTTAACGGTTTTGATTACAAAGGATTATCTTTAGAAGTTACTTTAATCTAATTGTATCTGGCATAGAGTGGATAAGGCACTATCAAAGGATGTGAAAAGTTCAGAAAAAACTCTTAAGATTAACGAAAACAAAATAAAGTCGCTAGATTACTTGAATGAAAGAGAACAAGGTTTGCTTACTCATTATTGTAGTAATCTAAAGAGGCTCCATCTCTTTATTTTCCTACCAACACAGAATGTGTTCTAGAGAAAGCTAGGAAACCTGTGCTTACTGATTGTTACCAACCTTCTGATAAATAAATACCTTATAGGGATTTGTTTTTTGCAATTAGTATGGATGCAAGCGCTTATGACCGCTTCCTTTAGAAGCAGGCAAACAATTTCTAAAAGTACAATTAGTAAATAGACATTGCAACATATGGAAAATATATAACTCTTCACAAACATAAAAAAAAACATCATTCGATGTTAAACGTCTTACTTCAACGCATCATTTTATGAAGCACATCATTCGATGTTAAACGTCTTACTTCAACGCATCATTTTATGAAGCATACTCTAATAAAACATAACAGTACTTAAAGTGATAATAAAATGATTGAGGCCTAGTTGATTGTACCTGGTTGCTTTATTCATAAAGTGAGGTGTACGAGTTAAATCGGGGCCCCGAGTGGCCGAGTGGTCTAAAGCGCTCACCGTTACGGATCACTGCCATCTCACCTCTGTCTGCGTGAGTTCGAGTCTCAGGCTCGGCTAACGTTGGCACGTGAGAAAGCCTGCCAGTAGCTTCTCGTGGGTCGGTGGTTCTTCCCTGGGTTTTCCAGGGTTCTTCCTCCACCAATTATACTGGCCGCCATGTATAGCCTATCTTGTGCTGAAAAATGGCGTTAAACCCTACAACAACAACAACAACGAGTTAAATCAAACACATTCTAACAATAGAATGTAAACAATTTAGTAAGAATGCTTATCAGAGACGTAAACCTTTCGCATGGTAATAATGTATTTGTAATTTTATGATGAATGGATATGTGGGAATAAAGTAATAGCGCAAGGAATCGGTAATGAAAATTTGAATAAGTTAAGACAGGTGTGGCAGATGCACTTAATGACTAGTGCAGAAGCACTTCTAGGCGGAAATAAATTTAGAATACCACTTGATCTACACATGATAAAGAATTCATGCTCGTTCTATTTTTTCTTTCAAAAGATTTTTGGTGTACAATTGCACTAGGAAACGCATTAGAAGGAACAGATTGTGCTGAGGTTGAGAATATTTATCTTCAGTACGATACATGGTAATCGTATCTAATGCCTATTTTTGTCAACTTAAAATACACAAATGGAATTCTTTTGTTTTCTGATTATAACACAATGAAGAGAATTATTGACATGAGCCCTAATATAGCCTTAACAGATGTTATTGTTAATTCAATAAGAATAATTTTAAAATGATTATTGATACCGTTCAATAACGAAAGCCTACTTGCATGCATCAACAAAGAGAAGCAAACAAGTTGTTATAATGAAACATTATACTTAAACCAGTAAGACTAATTCGCTAAATATATGTACATAAAATGAAAGAAAAACAACAACAACAACAATAAAATACTTATAATATCATTATATGTGATGTTCGAAAGACAAAGTTTACACCACATCAACTTTTATCGAACGGAACATAAGGTGTTTTCGATTTAATTTTGCAATCAGCATCGGTCATCGGTCAAACAAGAATTATAAGAGAAAATTGCTTTTTATTAGACTTATTTATTAGTATATGTCAAGGAATTTATTATTTGTTTGTGAAAGACGATTGTATGAATTTGCATGATGTAAAAAGATAGAGAGCCAACCTATGAAAGTTAGCATTGAGTGGTAGGCAGTATGGAATATCGGGATGGAAAATAGTGCAAGAGTATAATTTTGTCATTAAAGATCCTAGTGAAAATGTTAAGTTGTAGTGGCCTGTTTTGAAAAGAGACAAGTTTTCCATACTTGTTTTGTTTTCACCTTTTCTTTCTTAGTAGAGGAAACGAACGGTAAAATCACCATAAATTAGCTTGTTTCAGTTTACTTACATGTTATTAAACTAATTAATGTCATATTTCCAGCTGCTAGTGGTCTCCTTACAAATGAAATATACTTTCGAAGTTTTAAATATTTCTTGTCTTCAGTCTCTGTTATTTGCGCTAGTTCTTTTTCTATAACTGTCAGTTTGTATTTTAAAGGTATAATTAGTCAGAATTTAAAACAAATCCTGTTCAAAGTTGTTTTTATGCTGCATTAATATGCATTTCGTTTTATGTATCATATTAGTGATGCCTTTTAATGAAATACAGCCGATCTATGTATGTGTTTAGTTGTAATCATAACCTAACATACAATTTTAAAACACGGCTGTGAGTAAATATCTCTTTTATTTTTGACGTGCACAATAATTGACATCTCAATGTTTTGTACACATTGTATCCTCTCTAGGTTTCATCTGTAATGGTGATAAATTGGTGTCATTAGGAATCAGTTTGTTTCTTCTGATGATAAATAATAATGTTTAAAGCAGAACTACAACCACATTCTTCAATTCTATGCATTTGCTTCTTGACTGCCATTACCAGTTTTCAACAGACATTGGCTTACACATGGCAGTGCCAGATAAATGGTTGAAAACTTCAAAATGCTGGATGACCGGTGTCGTGATGTATGATATTTAACATTATTTCTTGTCTGACCAGGTTTACCTTAGCTTTCTAAATCAATATAATATTCATAATTGTTATCTATTCTTTATAAAATTATTATACCACTAACTCCAGAATCCATTATTTGAACCAGCTAGCCCAGGTGCACAAGAAAAAAACCCAAACATTATGTAAGTAACGCTAGAATGAAAATTGTTATTTGCTGTTTTGGATTGGTGCTCAAAAGAGAAGTCATTTTCAATAATAAATCATGGTGTTTTAGAACCAGATTGAGGTTTGATGCCATTGTGGGTCTTTATCATAAAAGTGAGGTTTGTTGGCATAATGATTTTCTTTTCCTTTTCTTAAATTTTGCTTCTTGGTGAGCTAGTGTTTTTGTGAATTAGTTGGTGGATCGGATATTGGGTGGTCTATTGCGTTTTTTAAAGCTTTGAGTGATCTTGGCCTACTTTTTGCAAAAAGCGTTGGTGCAATGAAAGGTTTGACCAAGTGTTGTGAAATTGTTGAGTATTGGTAGCCTAGTGTGTTTTGACAAATTTGGAATATAGGCCCATGAATAACCTTGTGCTTTTGGGAACATTTTTAGTATGTTTGTTTACAATTTGGTGGATAGGAAGGTAGGTGCACAAGTGTTTTAGTATAAAACAATTCTAGTTATAGTGCGGTGGATAGAGTATTATTATTTGCAAAATGTGATAGATTTTCTGAAGAAAAAATATTGGCCGATAGGATCTCCTGGGTTGTTTTGCGAAACGTTTTACTTTGGGTTGTCCAGCGTTTTGTGAATGATTTCTAGGATCGCCTGGTGTGTTTGGGAAACTGGTAGTGCTGTTGGCCTAGTTATGTTGAAACATTTGACCGATTGGTGGTTGGGTGATCTAGTGTTTTGTGAAAATGTTTAGTGTTTGGGATCTAGTGCTTTGGTCTGCTGCATGATGCCCTAGTGCTAGACATGACCATAAATTGTCACACTGCAGACACCGTAGAGATATTATTGAACAAATATTAAAGCTACGTTAAAAATTCAAATCACACAAGCATTTGGGATCCCAAATAATCAATCCTAATATAATAGATAGATTTCATCTACGAATTTTGTTTGCGTGTAAACCTATAAGATTATTCTTTTATCTGTATCTGCGCCGCAATGTGCTAAACATTTCAGACAATGTTTCGACCCGTTTATTTGTTCTTCATCCTGATTTCACCAGGGTGTGTCGACTGGAAAGGCAATGGCTGTGTGATTGCAGACGACAGCTGAGTCTGTAGGAGCTCTATCGTGTAAACAAAATGTCATAAGAGTTTTACAATTTACCTATAAAGTCCAGGAAGTGAAAATTACCAAGAGGAGCTAGCACTGTTTTGTTAGGTGCATATGTGAAGTAAGGCCAAGCTGTATACTTCATAACCCATATTACACGCATCATTCATACACCAAAATAAAGGGAATAAAAGGAGTGTTTTAAACAATATCTAAGATATACAGAGTCTTTTTAAAATGTCAGTATAACTAGTGTGAGGAAAACCGGGGAAATTCTCTTTCTTTAAAAATCCAACCCTATGCAACGTACGAAACTGTAGAGCGCCACCATTAAATTGCAGACGAATCTCTCACTATATCAGAATCCTATCAGGCAATACGACTCTGATTTTTAGGTAGTCCATAATCAAACAAAACAAACCAACAGTCCTAATTATTTTCATTGTCTCTCGGAAGGTGATTTTGATTGGTTGACTAATTTTGATTTTCTAGAAGTTTGAAAGCTGACAAATGAAGATAAAAAAGCAGTATCCTTAATCTTTCTGATACACGGGATGCAACGGATGAACGTCCACTGCATTCTCGAGAAGTACAGAACTTTTCCCTTTATCACAAGCGAGTAGGAGTTTCACTTTCAGTTTTATTTAAATGATGACTTGACCATACGACAATCATATTTCCTAGTGGCTCAGTTTCGTAGCTAAGACAAAATAATTGTCAGATTTTGTCTATTTACTTTTGTAATAATCATCCGCTTGGTATATCGCAATATACCTTTCTGATGTCTTACATTTGTTGTTCCTAAACTTGGTTCAGGCGGCCAAACTTTGCAGCAGCTTTCATACAGTGCTTGGATCCGTGGCATAAGATTTTCCATTTGAGGTTAACCTAACATTTAACATGTCTATATAGCGAGGTTTGATATGCCATTGTTGTCTATGCTCTACCGGGATTAGGCGAAAAGTATTACTTCGATTCCATTTTCACCTTTTGCTTGAGAACGACCATTAAATTAGCTTTACTTGCAAAATCAGAAACTTTATAAATCTCCTGATCCGGCACAGTTCATTCGAGCTTCTCTATCATTTTATTCGTGTCGTCTTTATTATGTAAGTACAAAACGTAATAATAAGTGTTTATTAAAACACCAGCCTTTTTACAAGCTCTTTGCATGCTTCATTTTGAGGGCGATGCAATGAGCTTCTATGCTGTCAGCAAGATATTTCTTGTCGTCTGTACATAATAGACCTAGTTTGCTAAATGTAATTCTAACATCAAAGCAATGTGATATATTGTAAGTTATATGCCTGATTTACCCCTTTGCAGACATTCTTCTTATCATGTTCAGTTTCGCACGAATCTAACTTTTACTTTAACTCACAAAACTTTTAAATCGATCTACCGTTTAATCCAACGTTAATCCACGTTTGAGTCAACCAATATAAATTTTGTTTATTACCGAGGGTTATAGATTTGGTAAGATAAATTCTTCCACCGAAAAATGTATGTTCTCTATTATGTTATCATAAAAAATGATTGTTTTGACACTCATGAATAGGGAATCGGTACTCATGAGAAGGGTCCCCATTTTATCATTGTGTTTGTTTTACAGCTTTTTGTAGTAAAAATCATATATTAGCCGCTTTTATAGTTCTAACGCTAAAATCAATCAAATAATGGCATGGTGAGTGTGATTTTATCTATTTTTACATGCAAGTACTAAATCGTTATCTATCATTCGTACGTTCTTTTTTCTATTTACCATATTTCGTTTTATCTGTACAGGGATTTTCAGTTCTCCTCTTCCAAATGTTTTCAACCTGTTTGTCAAATGTATAATTATATTATAATTTAGAGAAGTCCTTCTCAGATAATTAGATTTCTTTTGTCTCTACGAAGTATTCAGCTCTATAAGTAACTTAATTCAAAATCGTGGATTGATAAAGACAACTATGTTATTTATAATTTGCGCATCTTTAAACATAAACTATAGATGTCTATAGTGAATAAGTATTTTTCTGTTTGTTTGTAAGCATGCGATGTAATTCAGGCAAATCATGTATTGTGGCATTTTCTCTTCGATGGTATTGGTTTTTAAAGAGAGTCGATTGTTTTAGCTGGTAACAAGTTTCTCAAAGGCGGCCTGGTGGAAACTAAAATATTCTTGGATATCTTTTGGAATTTCAATTAAAATTCGAAAATTTACCCAGAATGTTCAAAATTGTTTCTCAACCTATTTGGTTTTTTCATTTTGATTCCATTTGTTCAAAGTATTTTACTGTTTCAATACAAGTTGTGTCGTCTAAATTCTTAGCTAACTGCTGACATTGTTCCTTCAGAAATTGATGGTTATTAACCAACCCAGAAGTTCGTCCAACAGCAGTTTCCTTTTCTTCTTGAAACTCTCAGATACGAAGTCATTACAGAACGAAACTTTCCTCCATGCCATTTACAGTTTTAGCAAGGTCCTGAAGTACCAAATCCATTATGAACATATGCCAATCTTATCATGAGAGATCGTGCATGAACTGAGGTACTAATATGGCATACAGTTTAGACTACTATCATTAGGTGGTGGCCCACGACATTCACCAATTAGTTGGTAATGTTCACTCATGCTGTGTTACCTCGTCATTTGTTTGTTAGTAGAAATTATTTTTATGTTCATTTGTAAAACACATCGGTTGAACATCCTCCGACTTCAGCTTTTTATACCCAAGACTGGCATACGTTCCTAACAAGTTGTGCTAAAACATTATCAGCTCCTCTGAAAACAAACTGGTCATTAAATGTGTTGATGGATTTAAAGTATAAGCAATTCCTAAAAGAATGTGCTTAGAAGTCGTAAGTGTCCAAGAATGATCAGACATTTCATTTAATGTCGATTTATTATCGTTAATCAAAGATTCAACAAATTACGCTGATTCATCATTTTTAACCAAACCAAATTAAGGTCACCATAAACAGCATATGGACCTTTTAACAGTTAACGATAACTATTTAACAGTACCATTGGATCGTTATTGTGCATGATATCTACCATATTTATACATAAGATTTTGATTCTGTCTTGTGATTGTCTTACATATCGCCGGTTTACATTCTTTTTTATTCTACTTCTCGCTTTTCTTCAATTACGTGACTACCTGTTTTTGTCATTATTGTTTCTTGTTTTCTTCTCTTTCTTTCTTCTGACATTCAACGTTTATGAGATTTTTCTTTGATTCCTTACCTTTTCCAACTATATGTATCTTGTTTTTCATTTATTTCACCGTTACCTCCTTACTTAGATTTAAAGTAACAATTTGTTACATGTCTATGGTCTTAAAATAAGTAACAGATAAGTGAAGACAACAGGCTTTGTAAAATTTAAGAAATAATTTATTTCTCTTGTATACAAAGTGAAAAATAAGAAAAAAGAACTTACGTTATTGCGAATTAAATCCATAAATAATCCAAAAATTAAAGACACAAGTCCTAGTAATAAAAAACCCTGAATAAACCTCAGTTCAAGTCCCGAAGAGATTTAAAATTGAAGGCGATGACGTGTCTGTTATAGCCTGCGTCGTATTGATGTATCAACTGTCTCTTGTTGAATTACAGAAATATTATTCCGGGTTTGAATTCAGTATAAATTCCAATGAATGTCTTTATCCAAGAATTTTATCATAGTACTTTTGTATTTCCTGAGAAAATAATCACTTGAATTCATTAATTTGAAAAAAATAAAATTTAGCCCAAACTGGACACAACATAATACAATTTAAAGTGCCAGATGTTAAAGCACAACTGGTAAAATTCTGACAGTCACAAGATAATATAGTTCTCTGTTTGACCTCAGGTCACAAATTAGCATTTTCTAAAAACAACCATTACCTAATGGAAAATAACTTTCTAGCATGATTTAATGAGCCTTCTTCATTTAAAACATAATACCCTATACAATTCACTTTGAAATCCACAAAACCCTGACCCAAATCAACATGTGTACCTTAACAATAATTTGGTCAATGAGCTTATACCATAGAGAATAATGAAGCTATTATTGATCGTTTACATCAATCAAATAAAAAACAAATTAAAAAAGAGTCAATCAGGTCAAACAGAACTGACCTCAATTCTGGACAAGGTCAAGTTTAGTAAACAATGTTACATTACAATAGCATGTAATGGAGCAAAAAAGAATTAAAACTAAGAGACAAACAATTAAATTAAATATGCATAACACTTCCCCTCATAAAGAAAAATAAAGATTTATACGATAAAGCTTTCTTTTACTACAAATCAAATATGCATGTAGCTACAACGAAACATAAGATGAAATCTTATGAATGACACAAAGTATACATGAAATAATATATTTCTATACACGTGAAAGTGCATCTGCTATTAAATTCCCTTTTCCATTCATGTGCCTGATGTCAATTTTATATTCCTGTAACAACAAACTCCACCAGAATAATCTCTGATTTTTGTTTTTCATCTTGCCGATAAAGTAAGAGGGTTGTGATCCCTAAACACAATAATCGGAGAAGGAGCTGAACTAATGTAAACTTTAAAATGTTGTAATGCCAGTATCAAAGCCAAACATTCCTTCTCGATTGTTGAGTAATTTCTTCGGTGCTTATTTAATTTCTTAGAGAAATAGCACACTGGATGATCAGCACCATTTCTATCTTCTTGAATCAATACTGCTCCAACCCCAACATCACTTGCATCAACAGACAGTTTAAATGATTGACTGAAATTTGGAGTTGTAAGAACTGGTGCACTCTTAAGTATGGCCTTTAACATATCAAAAGCCTCCTGATATTTTCAGACCAATTAAACTTGGTTTTCTTGCTCAATAAATTTGTCAGGGGTTAAGTAATTACGGAAAAATTGGAAAAAAATTTCCGATAGTATCCAACCATACCAAAAAATTGCACAAGCTGCTTTTTACTGATTGGGACAGGGAATTCAGAGAAAGCCTTGACCTTAGCATCTATAGGCTTAACATGTCCTTGTCCCACGATATGTCCTAGAAATGTTACACAAACACGGCAAAACTCACTTTTGGATAAATTAATTGTCAAGCTTGCATCAGTGGGTCTGTCAAAGAATTTCCGAATTGTCGCTAAAAATGTTATTTCCAGGTGTCGTTGTAAATGATGACATCATCGATGTAAGCATCACAATTGTCTAGACCAGATGTAATCATGTTCATTAAACGTTGAAAAGTACTTGGTGAACCCTTCATCCCAAACGGCATCACTTTATATTGATAAAGTCCATCTGGAGTCACGAATGCCGAAATTTCCTTTGCCCTTTCCGTCTGCGGAATTTGCCAAGATCCGTTCAGAAGGTCAAATTTAGTGACATACTTGGCATTTCCAATTTTATCAATGCAGTCATCGATTCTTGGTAATGGAAATGAATCTGTTTTGTCACACTGTTCTCCTTTCTATAATCAGAGCACATGCGGAAAGTTTTACCTGGTTTCGGAACAAGTATACATGGTGAACTTCAGTCACTTTTACTCGGTTCTATGAAATCAGTTTCCAGCAAATACTGAATTTCGTTTTTCAAACATTCCTGAATTTACAATTTTAACGTCATGGTAGATTTTGTTTGTTCTTGTAGGAACATCTAGAAATAAGTGCTCATATTCATGTAATAACTGTTTAAATTCATTCCTTTCTTGTTGTTGCAAATGTGAAAGTTTTTGGTCCAGATTATTCATAATTTCTGAGTTCCGAAGATTTGTTACTCCAAAATCAATAGTGTCTGATTGCATTCCTTTGCTTAAATCCTCAATGAGTGGGACAAGTACACCTAAATTAATTGCATAATTAACCTGGCTATCTCTCTCAACATACTGGTACTCCTTCAATTTATTTACGTCCAAGGAGTACTATTATTATAACTTAACTCATTCATTTTCTTCTTAAATTTGTAAGGGCCGTAATACCTAATCTGAAGCAATTTTGAAGAATGAGCAAGAGAGATAGAACTCTATGACGAGACTCAAAAGTTCTCTCCACTGTAGTTCTGTGAAACCATAATTTCACTTTTGACTTAAATTGCTGGATCCCAAATTCAAGCATAACGTGCTGGAAAGTTCCAGAAATAAAATTTGACCTTTGATCAGATTGGACAGATTTGGGAAGACAAAACTGAGTCAAAAACTTTATCAAAGCTTTTACTATTGTTTTAGTTTTGATCTTCCTCATAGGAATTGCCTCTGGGGGTCTTGTTGATGCACACATAATAGTCAACAAGTACTGGCTACTTGACTTGGTCTTAGATAAGGGACCAACACAATCTACTATTATTCTATTAAATGGTTCGTCAAATGGAGGAATAGGTTGCAGATGCGCCTTAGGTATCTTCTAATTGGGTTTTCCTACGATTTGACAAGTATGACAAGATCTGCAGTATTTACAAACATCACTTTTAATTTTAGGCCAATAAAAGTGATTCAAGATCTTGTGATAAGTCTTATTAATCCCTATGTGACCAGCCAGAGGAGTTTCATGGGCCAGACTAAGAATTTCCTGTCTGTAAGGTTTTGCAACTAAACTTTGATAGTTCACTGACCATTCGTCACCAGCATGTACCGCGAGAGGTCTCCATTTTCTCATACGAATCCCAGTTTGAATGAAATAACAAACAGGTACTTCAGTGCCTTCAGTTTCACTAATGGCCCTTTGAAACAAACAGGAGATCTCAGAATCTATTTCCTGTTCGACGACAAGTGATTGTCAATTGTCACCCTGACTAGAATAAAGAGAATGAGTAGTTAAAAGAGGATCACTGTGGTTAATACCTTTTGATTAATCCAAACAATGAGTGAAAGTGACCTCATCAAAAGCCTGACCAATATATGCATCAGCTAAAGGAATATATTCCTGATCAACATCATTCTCAAGAGCTTTCTTTGCCATTGCTCTAGTAACTGCACAAGCTGGGTATAAATCAGGGAATTCTTTTACAATAGGAATCAACTTTTTGATCCAAACAAAGATTGTTACTTACAAATGGATTAACCACAACCTTATCTCCAGCTAGGCCATTGCCTAGTAACAAATGAATGCTCTCAGTGGGTAAAAATAACACTGTTCCGACTGTCACAGGTCATGAGAATAAGTCTGATGACAAATTTACACAATGGAGAGGAACAGTAACAAAGCCGCACTCTACTCCCTAAATAAGAACACTCTCATTAGATGAAGACTTCGCAGAAAAATTCAAAGTACCTGATAATAAAAGACTATGAGAAGCTTCTGTGTCCCTGAAAATTTTAAGAGGGATAGGATTGGCTGAATCATCCATGAGTGATGTAGAACCCTTCGACATGAATGGTTCATAATTCTCCATAATAAAATCAGACTGGGCTTTATTAGACCCAACAAATGTATTGCTTTCAATACATGACCGTGAACGTGACCTCTTGGAAAAGAGCATTTGGAATAGGTATTACTTGATTCTGATGCTTATTTTTCATTTTGCAGCAATCAGAAATAACGTGTCCTTTCTTCTTGCAATAGGCACACGTAGGAAGAGGTAAGGATTTCTGATCAAACTTATCAGAAACTTGATTTCTAAAAGTTGTGCCATATTTAAATTTAGAAGGGCTCGTATTAGGCTGAAATGCTTTTTTACCAGAAGACTGCTGAGTGGAAGACTTGCCTACAGAAGAAACTTTATGAGCTAAGGAATACTCGTCAGCAGTACAAGCAGCGTTTTCCAAGTTTTCGATCTTTTGCTCGTCAAGATAAGTATTAATGTCATTACGGACGAAATTCTTGAACTCTTCAAACAATACAAGTTTTCTGAGATTTTCATAATCTTTGTTAACCTTTTTAGAGGAGCGCCATCTATCAAACTGTCTTGCTTTTTCCCATGCAAATTCGATATAGGTCTGGTCATTTGATTTTCTAGAATTCCTAAGCCGTTGTCGGTAAGCCTCAAGTAACAACTTATAATCCTTTCAGATATAGTCCTTAACCACATCATAATCAGCAATCTGCAGTAGTGACAGTGAAATGTAAATCTCACGAGCTTTACCGGTATGTACACATTGTGATGATAAAGTCCAGTACTCTCTTGGCCACTTCAAAATTTCAGCAATTTTCTCAAAATGAACAAAATATTGATCTACTTCTTTTTCCAGAAAAGGGGTTACTAACTTGATATTTCTTAAACATCAAAAGCGGGGGAGTGTTTTTCCTTTGCCAACGCTAATTCTTTAAACCTAATCTGAAATTCCATTTTTTCTTTTTCTCTGTGCATTTGCATTTGCATTAGCTATCTTCTTTTTCTTTCTCAATCTGCATTTGTCTTACTTCCCTCTCTCTTTCCATTTGCATCATTTCTATATGAAACTGAACCTGTCTTATCTCTAATTCCAACCTTTTCAGCTGTACTTATATTTTCAAAATTTTTAACCTCTCATGAGTAAAATTTCAAAATTCTCTACTTTAGATAATATTGTAAAAAAGCTTGCTGATTTCACTAAATATTTCAAAAATGTGAAATAACACTTGGGATTTTAAAAATTCCGAAAATAGGGGAATTTAAATTTCAAAAACAACGTTTTCTGAAATATTTTAGCAAATCTTTGTATCCCAAGGACGAGCGCCCAATTTTCTCTTACGAGTCTATGGTCTTAAAATAAATAACAGATAAGAGTGGAGACAAAAGGCTTTGTAAAATTTAACAAATAGTTTATTTCCCTTGTATATAAAGTGAAAAATAAGAAAAAGTACTTACGGTATTGCGAATTAAATCCAAAAATAATCCAAGAATTAAAGACACAAGTCCTAGTAATAAAAAGCCCTGAATAAACCTCAGTTCAAGTCCCGAAGAGATTTAAAATTGAAGGCGATGACGTGTCTGTTATAGCCTGCGTCGTACTGATGTATCAACTGTCTCTTGTTGAATTACAGAAATATTATTCCAGGTTTGAATTCAGTATAAATTCCAATGAATGTCTTTATCCAAGAATTTTATCATAGTACTTTTGTATTTCCTGAGAAAATAATCACTTGAATTCATTAATTTGAAAAAAATAAAATTTAGCCCAAACTGGACACAACATAATACAATTTAAAGTGCCAGATGTTAAAGCACAACTGGTAAAATTCTGACAGTCACAAGATAATATAGTTCTCTGTTTGACCTCAGGTCACAAATTAGCATTTTCTAAAAACAACCATTACCTAATGGAAAATAACTTTCTAGCATGATTTAATGAGCCTTCTTCATTTAAAACATAATACCCTATACAATGCACTTTGGAATCCACAAAACCCTGACCCAAATCAACATGTTTACCTGAACAATAATTTGGTCAATGAGCTTATACCATAGAGAATAATGAAGCTCTTATTAGTTGTTTACATCAATCAACTAAAAATAAATATAAAAAAGAGTCAATCAGGTCAAACAGAACTGACCTCAATTCTGGACAAGGTCAAGTCCAGTAAACAATGTTACATTACAATAGCATGTAATGGAGCAAAAAAGAATTAAAACTAAGAGACAAACAATTAAATTCAATATACATAACACAATGATTAATTTATTGCGACAATAGTTAACTCTATCTGCTTTAGTTTTACTTAGCTTGTTATAAGTCTTCTATTTTTGGTATTACTTTTCTTCCAGCAAGTGATGTAGTTTAGCTTTAACGTCATACATCTATTATTTAACTCATAAAAATATCCAAATTATTAGGAATTATAGAATCTGCAAATTTCCCTTGTAAGAACTAAACGGATCACTTAATACTGTGTTGCGTTTCCAGAGCTAAAAAACACTAGGACCCCCACAAAGAAAACAAAAACTCCCCCAAAAATTAAAAACAACAAGACCTCAGAAACATACTGTCGCAATAATTCTCCGTAACACAAAATACTTTGCGTTTTTAGGCATCGTCTTTATAACGTTTACATCTACCAAATTATTTGAGTGCGCATTTTCCAAAATTAAGTTTGGTGGTAATCACCAGATTTCTTGTTACTGTTTAGGCATTTACACTTGTTATGTATATTTAATTTGTATTTGTTAGTTTTTCTCTATTATTATGTGGAGTTGTAGTTTGGAATCAAGTTCATGTTGTTCCTGACAAGAGACACTGATGTTGTTTTAACTTTGGTAAATAACTAATACATAGCTAATATTTCCCTATGAGTGTGGATTAAATATGAGATCAATATATTAGTCTGAGTCAAGAACATTATGTTTACCATGTTCTTTATCATAATTTTGTAACGGACCTTGTCTAATTGTAACATAGATTGTTCTAGAAATGAACTATTGTCGTTAATCCTGGCTCTTCTTTTGTGTCCTAGTTTTTTATACGATTTTGTTAACTTGAGAAATTATTCATTCCTACCATAACATCTGAAGCAGAAATCAGTCTGATTGCTGTGTTCAGTATTTTACTTGGGTGGAATGTACTTATTCAAATTGTTTATTTACTAGAAACACAAAGTGCTTATAAATAATATTTTTGGACAGAAACATTAATTTGGAATTATAGTTTATTCAGACAAGGGCAACTTGAATTATATTATTGTGATCAATTGGAAGACTGTTAGCACATCATCATATTTTCAGGACACTGTTACAGTAGCACATTCAAGACTACAGGCACAATGACGCCTTCAACACTGGATCTTAATTCGAACACTACAGGAGTTAATTAGAATTTTATTCATTTGGACTGGTGATAGAACTTTCTGGATGATCTGGTATTTGATTCGCAATAATGTTAGTTCTTTTTAATTTTACTTTGTATTGTACAGAAATTAAATTATTTGTTAAATTTTACAAAGCGTGTAGGTTTTATCTCTTTTATATTAACTAGTTGAAGATAAAAGGTAGATGATTTAAATGCTATGAAGATAACAGTTTTGGAGTTAGCTGGAACTAAAAGGAAGATGGGATAAAACTAGCAAATTTGAATTTAGCACAGTTTCACTGTGTAGGCGAACTTGTGAAGGATACATTTCCGACATTATTTATTATGTATAAATTATATTATTATTATTATTTTATTATTATTATTATTATTATTATTATTATTATTGGTGTTGTTGGTTGTTGTTGTATGTAGTAGTGTTATCAAGTATTAGTAGTAATAGTTGTAGTTCTTGCTGTTGTTGTATCAGTGTTATTATATATTCGCTTGCTTTGCGAAAATAATTTCGCCATTCTGCTCGATTGATCATTAAGTTTTGAACTTTTTAGCATTGCCATATCCTCATACAAACCCTTCCACATAATTTAGAAGGACATCCACTCTCACTGCTCAAGTGCCTTCTATTTGTCACTACTAATATATATATATAGTGAGGCATATATATATATATATATATATATATATATATATATATATATATATATATATATATATATATATATAAGCACTCGTGCGTAGCAGACACACTCGCATGACGTCCCAATAATTAATTCTCATCTATCTACACAGTCATTCCGGATTCCTATAAAGAAATCAAGGTATATAGGATTAATTATAGAAAATTATAAATATACACCAGACAGAACGGAAAATGCTATCCCTGGATTCTATGGAAGAATTCTTGATAATAGTAGGCATAATTAATTCCAGTGATAGCACTTTCCGTTCTGTCTGGTGTACATTTATAATTCTCTCTCTCTCTCTCTCTCTCTCTCTCTCTCTCTCTCTCTCTATATATATATATATATATATATATATATATATATATATATATATAAGTATTTTACAACGTATACGTACACGTCGATAGACCTTTGAAAGGCTAGAATTTGCGGTCTTCATCTGAGTACTCCAGCAGTAAGGGACAAATACACGACAACTAATTTTTGAACAACGAAATTTCGTTATCTTAAACTTAGTAAAGCAAATAGCAAAACTTTGGATCCAAAACCATTCCGGATGCCTTTAGGCTGGCATAGTGTTTATAGTCCACATTCACTGGCATGGTCCTGTCGTTCCTGATAGGTACTTAGTGTTTATGGTCCACATTCACTGGCTTGGTACTGTCGTTCTTGAATGAAACAGTCCACATTCACTGGCATGGTGATGTTGTTCTTGATAGATACTTAGTGTTTATGGTTCATATTAATGGCATGGTGCTGTCGTTCTTGACAGACAAATATAGTTTGAGATTCCTTTCTTTTCTAATTTGATAAGGTCGCACATATTGCGTAAGACAGTCAGTTTGATCTCACAGTGTAGTGCGAAAATCCCCAATTTTCCAAATGAGTTTTAAAGTGCACAAATGGTTTTGTAATGTTGTACAACATTTAAAAACAGGACATAGGTTGATGCAGAGTGTTTTCAAAAGCAGTTAAATTATTCCTAGGCTAAATACACGTTTCCTCTGCATTTACCGCAACTCTTGTCATGTTTGTAACATGAACACATCATTGACACTCTCGCTACACGCTTTAGACACAGTATCAGTTGGCTAGAGAATGTTCTAAACAACACATTCGGCAAGTTTCCCGGTCTGTGTATACAGTAGTAGAAAAAAATGTAGAATACAAACATTTGTCATAGTTTATCAGACTAATAATATTCTGAGTGAGAGTATTCAAAAACTTCATGGCACTGAAGATTAAATTTGTTTCATTAAAATAGACTATCAAAAAGATAAGTGACGAAATGAGCATTATTCTGCTGACTAGATGATGCATGGTCGTGCATTAGAAAATCAAAGCGTTTATATTCATTTCCATACACACATACATACACACACATACATACATACATACATACATACATACATACATACCCTTAGAATTTGAAATTTTACGACTCAAAGCTTCATAAGTATATCTTAGTGTTCTATAGTTCATTGCGAGAAAAGTAGTATACACAAGTGTTACAGATTTATGGTCTTAAACTATCTAAAAGAAAATAGTAAAAACTAGCAAGTTTTGCTAAATTAAACAAATGCTTTATTTCCCTAGAATACAGAGTGAAACTTTAAAACGAACTTACAGTATTGTGATTTAGATCCCAAGTAGTCAATAAAGTTCAATCACAAGCCCCAAACTTATAGATTTTTTCCAAAAGAGTTTCAGTGATGTTTTGGGTGAAGTCAAATCTTGAATGTGCTGATGTGCCAGTAGCCTTGAATGTGATAATGTGTCAACAGTCATGATGTATCACCAATATATGCACCAATATATAATCTTTAAATGAATCCAAAATAACCCCAAATAGAGATTTTGTTTCTGAAGTCTATGAGCACCCCGTAATCCCAATGAATAACTGAAATCAACAAACCTTCTCAAAGAACAGAATAAAAGGCCGACTCCACTACAGATGTCCAAGATAGAAACGAGCAATTCTAAGGTAAACAACCCTTATACAAAAAAACTATGACGCAACAACAGAACCAGGTCAAGGACCACAAATCCACCTCCAGAACACAGAACTTGTAAACAAGGTCATGTCCTTCACTGAATGTTAGCAACCAACCAATCAGAAATAATGTAGACCATAGACTGTCCAAATAAACATGTTTACAAGCAAAATAATATCTTAAAGTACAAATCCATGGACGAAATTGCCTAATTTAATATTAATATTAAAAGACCCTTACAATCTATAATCATGAAAAATTTTGTTTTGTGTTTAACGTCATTTTCAGCGGAAGATAGGCTATATATAGTGGATAATATAACTGAAGAAAGAAGAAGCCGGAAAAACTCCAGTAAGAACCATCGACCCATGGGAAGCTACTGTCAAGCTTTCTCACTCACGTTGGCCGAGCCCAAGACTCGAAACCACGAAGACAGAAGTCAGATGGAAGTGATCGGTAAAGGAGAGAGCTAATGACCACTGGGCCCACAATCATGAAAACATAAATATACAATATTAATATACATAACACAATGTATTATACAAAACACAAATTATTATGGTGTAAGATGTTTGATAGATACACAAGAATTACATACAATACATATGTTAAATGTTAAAGTTTTTGTCCTTTCTCTCGATGCGTTCATTTGAGTAATAAAATCAGTTCCAATATTATTGTTTCATCACTGTTCTGGAGCTTCATTAGCAATGTCCATAAAAATGTCAGTAAACACGTCAGGAAACGGAGAAAACGTCTCTAATTCATTATTTAAATAACTAGGAAAGAAAGAAGATTTATTAAGCTATAATTGGTTTCCCGCATCTCGCTAATGAAAGCTTAACAGCCTTCAGAAATGACAGACTGGCACTTTGGTTCTAATTGAATTCGGTGGTCGTAATTTCACCTAATTGGCTATTGATTCATTTCAGAGTATTTGAGGTAGGGTCCACCTATATTAGGCAGTCGTGATACAACTGTTCAGCCCTTTCAACTAGGACACACTGTCAATTTCATCTGTGCTAGGAAATTGGCACAGCTGGTGTTCCTTTATTCATTTCCTGTTTAAGTGTGGCAATTATCACTTGTATACTGATAGGTAAGTAATGTTCCCATAGAGCACCATTATTTTGACACAAACTTCCGCAGGACCAAAATCTCTTAGATTTCATTGCATTTCAGTTGTTGCCGAGCCAACTCGCAAAAGTCCTTACCATCCAAATTCCGTTTGTAAATGATCTCTCCATACTTTAAACAACAGTGCTCATTTAAAGAATTGGACATACATCCGCTTCACTGTTGCACACTTCCAAAGTTTTACCTTGTACATCCCAGTCATTATTTTTAAGTATTGTTAATAAAAACGATACAAATTCTTTCAGTTTGTTTTGAACTCTTTCCCATGACAATGTACAAAGTATGGTCTACTTTTATTTCAAGTCAGTTTCGTACTAGTTATAATAGTGGTCTGCCTGAGTTCGGGCAGTAATTCAGCGAGAGACTATTTTCAGAAGTTTCTTCTCGATGGTCGCATTTGTGTTCATCGAAAAACAAAATTATTGGTCACTGATGTAGAATATATATAGAAAGAAAAAAAAAAAAAAAAAAAAAAAAAAAACAACGATTATTTCAATCTAGAATTTTGCTCTGAGTTATAATTATCAATAGTCAAATGTTGTTGTAGTCATTGTTCACTGTGTTTACTTAATAAGGTCTTGAGTGTTCGTTTCCGCTGATTATGTAGCTGAATGTTTTAATTTTTGGGGCTGTGTGTAAAGAACGTCTGAAATAATGGATTTTCCATCATGGATATTATACTGCAATGACATTTCTGGTGTTTTTGAGAGCATATTGAAACAGAAAACACTAGTTAGTACCATTAAAACTGCATTTACTGTAGTAAATTCAAAATTTAAGCAGAGTTCGAGCCAAATGCTGCCAAGAAGGAGGAAATGTTCTCTGGTAATATTTATTCTGGTCTAGAAATCACGCTTCTACACAGAAGATCTGCATTTGTGTCAAATCCCACACAATTCATACCCCATCCAATGTACGTTCTCTAACAAAAAAAAATAAAAATTAAAAAAGGAAAGAGTGTTATAATGGTAGCAAAACATGATGACAACAAACACGATGTTTTAGTTGTTATTATGTTAAACTCTTAGAGTGGATGCCACTGAAAAGAAAGTCAGAGGACTACCTACAAAAATTGCATGTAGCTGAAGCAGAAAGATACCATAATGTGCCTGCCATCATTATAATTATACCAGAAGGATACAGTAGATCGCATCAGAAATCGAAGTTGTCAGATATAGTGTCATACATAATATTATTCTTATTCGTAGAAAGAGACCATGGAAAATTATTGCACATATTGGACCATACAAATGAGATGATATGGATGAAAGGCCTCAAATGGTATGGGTGACAAAATGAATAATACTAAATCACATAAGTACAAGCGTCAGATAAAGAACATATCCGTGGAAAGCTAAAGGTTCCATTATAAAATGTGTGTGTGTGTGTGTGTGTGTGTGTGTGTGTGTGTGTGTATGTGTGTGTGTTGGACTTTTAACGTAGCTTGAACAATTTTTCAGTCATTTCACTACAATGTCTGCAGTGTGACAGTTTATAGTGATGTCTAGCACTGGGACATCATGCCGCAGACATGTAGCATCATGTCCCGCCCAGTCACATTATCCTGACACCAGACCAACCAGTCCTAACATTAATCTCTTAATGCTGAGCGCCTAGCGAGGCAGCTGTTAGTATTATTTTTATAATTCTTTGGTATGACTCTGCTGGAGTTCGAACCCGCGACCTACCGTATCCGAGGGGGACGCTCTAACCACTAGGCCACCGGAGCGGTCCATTATAAAATGATTCTCCTTTCTGATGATAAAGACACCAACAATTGCTGGTTTGTTTATCTGAGAGTCTGTATTCGTATGATCGTCTTAAGGAAACTCAAGGATTTTTCATGTTCAAAAGAGGCTTTTTATATTGGTATAACCAGAAAGATTGTTCCAATGCATCAGCAATATAAAAAGCAAGGACCAAATTAGCAACCCTTAATATAACAACGAGTATTTCTACATACGTGCGTCGTTAATCACGTCTATCTCAAAAGAGGAATTATTTCGAGGTTCAGCCATATTTGGCACGACACAGAAACGCAACACATCTATTCTATGGGTATGCTTTTAACAATGTTTCACTACGACACATACTTAAGTCCATACTAAAAATGACGAAGAAATCCTATGTGTTTTGGATAATAGACACAATGTAAATGGCATAGCTTGGAAGTCAATAAAAACGACCTTATCCAGCGCAGATACAGATATCTTCAAAGGTGAAGAAATCAAGTAACACATTTGCTGATTTTCTATGACAAGAGAACATACGTATAATGCAGATTATTTTCTCATCTTGAGTGGAAGCAAAGGACCCGTGTCACTAACGGAATATACGGGGGCTGTCCAGAAGATTCCTTGTCGTTTCATCTTAACACTGAAATTAAAATATGTGGTCAAAATGGCAAAGCACTGGAGTTTCTGTTTCTGCTTTTATTTGCAACGATTCTCAAACTGGAACCCAACAACATAATTGTAGGCGATGTCTCAGACAGATGCATACCTACTGATAACATATCAGTGACCACCTGCCAGTGGTAAAGGCTCACATATCAAGTGCGTTTGCAATTATTGCTTATTGTCGCGGCCATCCGTTCAAATCAATACTATAAAGCTGATCGAAACTGGGTCATCAAAACTTGATTTCCGTTCCTAGGGAGATGTGTTCCACTAGTTAACGTAATCTACATATTTCCTATGATAGGCAGCAATCTATAAACACAGTATTTTTATAACCTGCATCTTTCTCAGTCATTTTATTATAGACCCTTATGCCGGTGTGTCTTTAATCTAATATTTTATTAAGTTTTGGAAATGCATTGGCAATAAATTTAATAAATCTTTTTTTGTCGGTGAAGTAAAAAGAAAGAGACGTTAATTAGGACAATAAGATGTTTTAACACAGACACATCCAGATGTTATATATATATATATATATATATATATATATATATATATATATATATATATATATATATATATATATATATATGAGAAATCTTATGCACATATCAAATAAAATCAAGTAAGTCAACTTTGAAAAGAATGTATGATATTTATTTGTATATGTTAAAGGAAATCATAACCTAACATAATTATTAAAATGTATACGAAAACTGCAAAGTGGTTAAAACAGATACGTTGACGAGCCAATTCTGGGGATACATGTAAAACTACGCGAAAGCATAGGTAAAAAGCGAGAATTAGAAAACCACCACGTCACCGCTGACAGTGTGACTTATCTTAAACAGATTATCCGAGATTTATATCACGGGTAGAATTCTCTGGATAGAAGAAATTCGAACGGCAAGCTGTTTTGTACGGCTTGTGAAGAAGAAACATTGTATTAACGCTGAAACAGTTACGAAGAACAGCAATACTACGACTACTAATGCTTATCGTAATAATAATAATGAAAAATTAGTAAGACAAACACAGTTTCTCAACGTATCAAACAATCATGCCATTCGCCAAAGGTGAATGCAACTTAAATGTAAATGTTGTGATTTCAACGCTTTTTGTATATTGAGTATGTGTTTGTGTTTCATTTTAGATGATTCTTTATTTTGTGTATGTTGACAAAAACATAAGCACATAGAAAGTGATGGAAGACAAACACGTTTAGATAAATAAGACACGATTTTCGAGAACAAAATGCACATGGCTCAATAAATGTACGAATTTCCATCTGTGGAAATAAAAAAACCCCACTAAAATACTGCTACAAAAATGAAAATGTTGACGAAAATGAAGCAAACTAACTAAAATTAAAATGAACTCTTACGAACACCCCTTATTTCATATTTGGTTTGATTGATTTCGTGGATTCTTTTGTTGAGCTCTCACAATTTTAGGATATCTGACATTTACGGATGAAACATATAGGGTGTTGTAAATCTTCATGATCACAGTAGTTGTAGCAGTACATTAATAGCCATTTATCAGTAATTTTAGTCTTGCGAACCGCTTGCTTATAAATGTGCAGACTTTGTTGTATAGAATCTTGCTCGGTTCCCGTCGCAGAAGATTCCGTAAGTAGGCTTATGATGTAGGACCACATGTCAGTTCTATTGTTATCTGGAGTTGGCTTTTGTTACACGCAACACATGATTATAAATCGTTGGAAGGTTAGATCAAATTACAAAACTTGTAGAATATTGACAATATTATTTCTGTCAGGGGGTGACTTACACGTATTTGAAGAATTATCGGATTAGAGATGTACATCTACGACACATATAAGTTTCGTATAACTTTGTTGTCTAGAAATCTCCAGTAGTGATCATTTAGTTTTACACTCTCGCGGTTACATCGGTATTTAATACCCTGAACAGAAAATGTGTAGACATGGAGAAACATCACTACAATGAGAATTGTAATAAATCTGTGGTATGCGCCATTTGTATATACCTTTCTCTTTTAAGGATTTCTTAGATTTTTGTAATTACTTGTTTGATTATGGGAAGTCGGTGCTGGGGAGAGAGTCCTCAGCCCGAATAATTAAGCCAATTACTAGGAGCAAACGTGACGGAGTGCAGTGTTGGTGAGATTTCATGATGGCATGGTTTAGTTTTAGCGAGTTCAAGTCAGAGCCACATAAGTGTCCCTAGAGCCCAGTAGTCCCTACTAAAATTTACTTGTGTGGATAGATTGTTTGACTTCATGTGCAGTATTTATGATTGGGGACTGGTAAATTGCACAATGAAATAATTGAGAAGGGACTGTTCCGTCAAGTGAAGGCGCCGTTTATTGTTGCTGTGATAGTAAGTATGGTGTAGATTTACAGACGAAATGAGGCTGAAAATCATGATTTGACTGACCTAGAGTAGCGTAGGGAAAGTAGTTCCCTGTATTTGGTGCTTGAGTCGTATATTTTCACGGCATGAAATAGTGGCGCTATGTTATGGAAATATAATAAGGAGTAACTATGCAGTTGTGAGGTTGACAGGCAATTGTGTAGTTGTGAGATTTGTGGTAATGTATTAATTAGAGGAAATTTATTTATAATCTGGGGGCGGTGGAATTTCCAGTTTACGCAAGAAGTTGTATAGAATTCCTTGGAAATCAAGAGGAAACAAGTGAATTCTAACGGGATTCACGCCAGGGTTGAACTCGCTCGGTAAAGAAACCCTTTTGGCTTATTGCAGTATTACAACTTTCGCCTAAGGTCAAGTCTTCCCGATGATTGTTCTATTATTTTCAACATAAGAACATTTTTTAAAATAGGTTTGATATAACTCCATAGAACAATAATATTATGTATATGCTGGAAGTACTCCGATTCTCAGATACTTGACACAATTGCTTTTTTACTCTGTTACTCATAATAATCATGTTCTGATCATATCATCAGACCATTTTGTTCTGCTGATGTAAAAGCGAATGTGAACTTAACTTCAGCGCGTGACATACGAAATTCGGGAAATATCCTTAAGTCCGACCCCAGTCAGAATAAACGTTGAGGCTGACTAGAATATTTTAGAAAGTGTCAAGTTTCTAAGAGGTAAATGACAATTTTTACTCTTATTATGAAAGGGAATAAAGGCGACGAAAAGATAAATGGGAGTTTTCAGAATTGAGAGGTGGTGACCTATAGACACTCATGTCATAGAGATTTCAATGATCAGTCCTCGAAACGCACCTTGTTACTGAACGCTCCCATGCAAGGCAAATATACTTGTCAATTTCATTGATGTCAGCATCCATCTAAGGTGAAATAGTAATATATAACATCGAAACAAATCAATATATTAATCCATTAGGATGTTTGTTTTTTATTTGCATGTTACTTCGTTGTTAATAATAATAATAATACACATGTTGAATACTTATTTATAACTAAACATTTAATGTTAATTATATGTTATTAACATTATCCATTCTAAAGAAACCATACTTATTGCAGTGGAAGTCGTATTTTCCAAACAAAAACTATGGATTAGTATGAGTAATATTTACTTACAGAAAGGAAAACATTATTAAATAATGTGGCGTTATTGATCAGTACGTATATTGGTTAAAAAGGTCAATGGAATAAACCACCGATGTAAAAAAATGCAGACCGTATAGAAACGACTTAGCCATCATAAAGGTACCATGGAACAAAATACACGGGATCTTTTATGAATTCATTTTCTAATCACCGATGTCATTTATTATTATTGTTTTCTTTGTAGATAAAAACATTTATTTAGCTTCAAAGACTAACGTTTATTTGATTATCAAAAGATAAAAGTGTATACATTTGCAGAGTGTTGTTACATACAGTAAATATGTTTGTTTTTTTTTTAAACCTATGGCAAACACAATTCAACCGAGCACGTAATGGTCCTCATTGAATGTAGAGAAAAAAGGCAGGACACGTTAATCAAAGAAAATGGTTCAGGTTATTGACCGCGAAAAAGTAGCCAAGGAGACGGGGAAAACGAGAACAGAAGTTAATTTTTGCGAATAAAGACACAAAGTTTAATTAAATATGATTTTGATAGCAAGTAACAAATTCATGGCTATTTATTTTTCGCAATTAACACATCATGTCACTATTAAACAACAATACTATTTGATAATAATTTGGATTGTATTTGCCTAACGCGAATTAGTTAAGGTGTGTTACGACTTGTATCGTAGTATAAACTGTAAATTGCCAAATTGTATAGAAAATAAGGCATGTAAGGGCTATCTAGCTTTCTTATTAGGCAATTTACAGTCGATAGGATAATAAGCACGAAAAACAATATTGAACTCCAATAACTGCAATGTTGATGAGTTGGTTTTAGTTATTTTCGTTTTGCTTGTATTGCAACATCTAAAATCAGATTTTGAGTTGCCATTCAGTATATAAATATTAATTTAAATAAAAGTAGTTTTCTGCGCAGTTGATGTAAAAATAAATATAGCCTTAAGATAGGGTTGCATTTTAGAACAAAATTTATTTAATGTATTGATAAAACGCTACGCTTAACGTAAATTATCTAATAAGTTATCTTTGTTGGATGTGGAAATTCGAAAAGGGGTTCATTAAAAAATTACAATGCTCGTTTAACTGTAGTAATATTTTGATTAAAATTCAGCAATAAAATCATTGTTTCGCCGCACTTCAATCGGTATATATCTGTATTAAGAAGCCTAAGTAATGAAACGTTCTAGTCCCTAAAGCTACTGTGGCAACATACAATAATATAATTAAAAAAAGATAACAATATTTGATTAGCTTTCGTGCTAGCTTTTTATCATTCTCTAAAACGGATTCATGATAATGAATTCGTTCTTATATTATCTGGTCATATCTTTAGCTTCTGAAAACACACATACACACGCTTACACACACACGTGTGTGTCTGTACAAAACGTTCTTTGAATCAGGCATGGGTTTCTTGGCCTTTGATACTTAGCATTTACGTCGTTCTTACGTCCGAAAGCTCTATGTTGGCAATTTGTTTTCATTTACTTGGTTGCACTGAAATACTTCAGGGATTGGAGCACAAAGCCCCAAATGTCCTTACGATGCTATGATGAGTAGGTTTTTCTCCCCTGAGGCTACACCTCTACATCTTCTCATTTGTTGATTTGATTTAGGAATATTTTTTTTCCATTACTGGCAAATACGATTAGTGACTGTTCCTCTAGCAGAGGTTATAGAGCGTTCGTTGACCACCAGTAATCAATGTGAACATAATTGCGTCAACAGACATTGTGTACTTAAAGGGCATTGGTGTACGCATAGGCAAATCAGAATTAAGTCCAATAATTTAATTTTGGTAGGTATGAAAAGACTTTCACAAAAGATTCATTTAATAGAAAGAACGCTGTCCATAAATGTTAACGAGTTACAATAGAAAATGTAAGTAACGGTGTCGAACATACCGGTTATAGAACCCTAGAGGTGCACAACAATTTCTATTTATTAACGAAATGTATCGTGCGCGCTACAGCGGCACGTAAATATCTGAAGGAATTTAGATGAATTAATTAATGTTCCTGATCATGTAAGCAACAGATCGCCAATTTCAGTACCACATTTGCCTTTCACAGAGGAAAGCAAAACAAAAATTGCTGAATTGTATCAGAACAATAAGTAGCAAAGTTTCTATTCATGTTGTAAGTAAAAATCTCCGAGGCTTCTCTCTTTGAATGGACTATAAAAAGAATTTGAAAGTGATGTACACATTTTAAGAAACTGTATGTGATATTAAAAATTAAACACAAGTTCGTAACACCCACAGGGGTCATGCTTTTCGCGAATATTGCTGCATATGTAAGTTGTTAATGCAGACCACTGGGGAAAAGAAGAATAGCTCGACCTCTTTGTGTGCGTATTTCAGAGTGTTTTGTATGATGTTATCAATATTGGAGAGACCTTATGTTGCTTTATGAGTGAATTTCTTTTTGTTATATATTTTGTTGTTGTTGTTGTTGTTAGCCAGGGTTTCTTTTTAAAAGTAGTTTCTAGCGCGTGGACACCATGACTAAGACGACAGGTCTGAGATAACCAGACTGAGATAGGAAAAGTAAGGTTCGCAAAACAGGCAGATTTCTCTGTCGCATGGGTGAGAAAAATGGAAAAGAAGACAGCATCAAGCTATTACACATGAACATGATAAGGAAGACTTATATTTGCAGTAGTTACATATAACTTTTGAAATAGTAAATATATTGCGATAATTATTATGATCAAAACAGCCATAAATTGCTAACAATAGCTTACTGACTAGATGAAATGTATGGGGTTGAGATCTTAATTGTCAGAGGAATTTTTTTCTGCTTTCTTACAACATTGCAAATGTAACAACTGTCATTCTGAAATAGTGGCAAATACATTAAGGACTATCACACTGTTTACACATTTAGTAGCTAAGACCATGCTGTAATCATTTCATTGATGAGAGTGTTCTGGAGTCTAATTTGCACTTTTTTCATATTTCTGACAATATATTGCATAAAGTTTCATATGAACTGCATAATATACCTGCATTTCAATTGAGGTCTAAATGCTAATGGCAGTATGAAAAAACGTTTTACGCGGGCGACCCCGACATTATCGATTTTTTACCATCTTAAACGGCACTTTTCATATAGCAACGTTTCCTATGGAACAAAGCAAAGCGATACTAAATGTGTTTTGTGTACTTCACGTATGTGTATATATATATATATATATATATATATATATATATATATATATATATATATATATATATATATATGAAGAGCTGAATCCTTTATTAAGCTACGTCAATGTCGATTACAATTCATCTTATATACAAAATGCACAACTTTAACTTTAACTTGTGTGTTTTATAGCTGTATCACGATCACTTTGCTTCAGGAAAAACAGAAGTATATAAGATTCATTAGTCAAAGGCCAGTTGTATAACTGATTTTATGAACAACCGATATGTCTAATACATCAGATAAAGTATGTGGTTAATGGTGGTAAAGAGTAAAATCTTCTGAAAACAACATAATTTTCAAAACGATTGTGATGTGCTGGTACGATAAAACAGCAACAACAGTTTCATTATCTATCTATCTATCTATCTATCTATCTATCTATCTATCTATCTCCTCCTATTTTAATTGTACCACTGATACATTTGTTTAAAAAGTGCATCTATATTTTGTTAATCAAACTCGGCCATGTTTTATCTAAAATTTAAAACTAAACACACACACACACACACACACACACACACACACTATTTTAGACTCTTCCCTGTGATCAATATTGATCTTACTGTTCATTGTGATCAATATTAAACATGATTATGAACTTTATAAACAGATCCATTAGTTTTAAAGGTGTTCTTGCCGGCCAGTGTGCATCGGTATTAACCGTAGTTTAGTAAATATATTCACCGTTTACAATATATAGTAAAAGCATGCGTCCACATTCGATGAAATACTTCCGGTTGCGCCGAAGTACAAATTGTGACACAAAACGTCTTAAGCTGACAGTAGTTCATTGGAGCTATATGGGGACAAAGGGAATTAACATTACATCATTTATTTACAACGTTTGGAAAATATGGGGACAAACGTTTGCATTTAATATTTTCGTGATATTATGTTGAACCAACATGAATTTAACAATGCGGGGCTCTACGGGGACAAATGTGAAACATAATACTAACAATGTCCGTAGAATTAACATTATGGGTCTCCGTATGGACAAAGTTAACTTTAACATGGCTGGAAGTTAGAGGGACACACTCGAAATGTAATGCTAAATATTTATCTACTGTACAACACCTATTCTATATAATATCGTATACCGATTTTGATATACTATTCAACATCTAGTTTTTGATATACCATCAACACGTCGTGACGGTGACCTAAACCCCCAGCATTAACTAACCAATCAGAAAAGTAGAATTGCTTACACGCATGATGCTTACAAACACACAATCATGCAATCACATAAAACGAGTAGGATTCAAACGAAGAGGGTGAAATAAACATACGCCATAACACACAAGAGTAGGAGTGTTCATATACACAATATGCCTATAAACATAAGAGAGTGTTAAAAGGTTTTTGTTGGCTGATAACACGCAAAGACATGCACAAGTATACAAGCAATTATATTTGGTAATGATTAAATCGCATTCTGTTACATGGAGAATTCCATGGCTATGAAAGGCTGCTGCTGCTCGTTTGCATTTTGCTGCCTTAACCTCTGCTTTATCCCATCGGTGAGAAATTCCCTATCTCTTTTTTTTTTACACATTCACCCTCTTTTCTTCAACCAATATCCTCTTGATCTTCATTACACTCCCTTTCATCATTTCTCAGAAGGCTCCTCGTTGCTAATTTTAATGAGCACAGGAAATAGACCTCTAACTTTTCCATCCGGTTCTGGAGTTCAAAGCTCATTCTATATCGTTGTTGCGACAAGGTGAGTACACATTTAAGCACACGAACTAGATAAAGAAAAGATCAGGTATTCGCAACAAAGGTTAGATAAACCAGGATGAAACAAGTTTATCGGTGGCAAAACTTTACATCTAATCTAACTTTCGTATTGGCAATTGTCCTCTCGTTGAGTTCTATCAAAATTTCAAGATCTGCAACAGGAAATCTAACATATTTACATACCTCCATTTACATGCATGAACAGAAAAATAATACTGAATCATTCCGTGCATTTTGTCTTTGTTGACTTTGAACGTTTTCAACCGACTCAGATTCAAACTGCTAACTCATGTATCACTCGGTGTTTGTCATAACTGCATCCAGAAACATTTTTTCATAACAGTCTGAATTGTAGCGTGATTCCAGAGGGACATTTTGTGGCTTCCATACTCTTTCTTATTTTTCTGAGTGGAGTTTAGGCCCCATTGACCACACATGGAACAAAGATGACGTGTCTCATTACGGGACTTGTCATTACTGCACCTAAATCATTCTTCACAATTATTCAAGATGTGGGGGATAATTTATCTTAGAATGTTTATCAGAATAAGAACACGAATTAAATAAAGTTATCGTAATGGAGCAAACATCGCTAACATGAAAGTTGGACAAGTACAATTTACAGATTCCATCAGTTATAAATGAGTTGAAATGACAGAAGTGGTTATTTTCCACATTTTTTCAATACCGAAACCAATCAACACGCAGTGCTCCTTAATTTGCTTAAGTCCATTATTATCACCCAGACTATATGTGAACAGAACAACGAGAAGCTTTCTCCGCTTTGAACAAAGCACAATCTTCAGACCATTTTCATTTTCACTGAGATTTGGTGAAACGCTGTCCATCTGATGTGTATATTTTACCACGTTGTGGAACTACAATCAACGTTTCAAAATAGATTCAGAATTTTGAGGTATCTTTGATAGTAAAATAAACATGGTGAACATCAAGCCGTTTTATCGAAAACACAGTTTGTTTGGAGAACGGGACATTGTTACATCTGTGTTGTACGAAACCAAAGAACCACTAGGAGAACAAATCAAACATTTTGATGTGTGCTTGGTTAACGCTTATGTGCGTAAACATCCTCGTTTTCATACTAGTCTCCCAGAATTTGGGCAGAAGACGTTTGGCAGTAAGTAGGTTTGATCCAATGTAAAGTTCTTCCACATAACATGTGCAGCCCGTGTTGCCACATTATTGCCACAGAATGCTATTGTTTCATTCTTGTCGCTGAGAGTGTGTAATAAATAGCAACCTTGTTATCATGATGACCAAGAGCACGCTTTGAAAGGAACGTAGACGAGTGTTGAATTGTTTCATGCTCTAAATCGTGCAATCCTGTTCACTCTGAAAGATGTAAGCTGTTTGACATATCCCTAACAAAGAACAATACCAACAAGATCATAACGTGGATCCAGGAATTTTTAGGCTGCGTCAACGAATTTCTGAAATTGAAACAAGAACACTTCACCGTAGCACACGTGGAAAAGAACGAAGGAAGACTATTTTTTCGATAAAGTCATGCAGGCTTGATCTCGGGGAAAACTCGCTCAACGTCCGTTATTACCTAAGAGGGAATACCTAACAGATCCAAGCCAAGACATTTAGCTCATCGACAAAAATGAACACTCATTAAACACGTGGTAAACATACGTGAAGATTTGATTTTAGTGAATTACACAGAGTAATGGTGTTTGTTCCCCCACGAGTTTGGCAACGTCGTTATTGCTGCTTATATTACAGCTAATGAACGTTTAAAGTTATGCTCTATTTTAGACCTTTTGGAGACCGCATCATAAAACTTTGATACCAACAGTTCCATGTGCACGAATCATCTTGTGGTGGTAAAATGTCTCGTGGTCTTGGTGTTTGTCTCAGAATTCCCTCTCCACTCTCCAAAAAAATAATAAATGAAAACGCTGCAGAGTTATAGCCGCCTCAGATGTTCTCAGCGCGATTGAGGAAATATCAGATCATTAAATTTGGGGTCTTTAGTATTTTAATTGCTTGACGAAATGGTTCAGGCAAAATGGACTTTGTCAAACGTTCCATCGAAATCAAATCAGTTTTGTACGTTCATCCCCGACAACCAATCATGTGATGTTACAACAGAAGCAATTCGCTTACATGTTGAAAAAAACAACAAAATCGAAGAGGACCCATTTCATTTGTAGAAGGGTTCCTGGCGAAGGTGATCAGATCGTGTTTGACACAAGTCAAACGCTTTTCGTTCTCTTTAATGACACGTTAAAAGAAAATTCAGAATATATTAAACTTCGGTTTACCCCAAAAGGAGATCGTCGTAGTGCCAGTAGTATGTATATTGCTCGAAAGTTATTTCTTCGCATCAATATCAATGTTCATTATATTGTATGGCTTAACAAATCAAAAGACACATCCTAGTTTCAAGTCTTGGCTGAAGAATTAGGGACATCCTGTCTGAATTATGCTTATGACCATACTACTCAATTGCCACATGCGCATTTACTCGTCGATTTAAAAGCTACCGAACCCGTTTTGTAATGATGGATTGAACAGATTTGAAGAAACAGAAACATCGCAACGATTATCACAACCCCTTCAGTTGTTTCATTAGAAAGTTTGAGACATGTCGGATAAATTTGTCGTGAGAGATTTTAAGATTTTCTGTAAAACTGAAGAGAAACAAAATAAATGAACAAAGCAGACTAACTGATGATGATAGAAAAGGCCATGGGTTGAAAGAAAAAAATAGAGAACACTTAGAAGGGTTGCATACCCCTCTGTTCAAACACCTATATCCCAAGTATGGCAGCCCTTTTGGCACCATCCCCTACACCGCGTCGAGAACAAGTGAACGATTAGGTCAAACACTAATGTCGACACCTTCCTCTGCATAAGGAGAAAAGAAAACATGAAGACAGAAGTGAAACAGAAATAAAGAAAAAAGTGAAAAATGCACCAATAATTTCTATAGAAACGTCCGTTATTATTATTACTCTTACTGTTTGTCTGACTTGTAAAACATTGCGACTTGTAAATGTTCGATTTTATAGCTAGTGCTAACACGCAAAAAATAAACTTTCAAGAAGCCAGACTTTACGTGGGAAATCTTTCCTAAAATGGGTCATCAGTCAAGTTCTGATCTGTCAAGTATCCCCTAAGACGAGTAAAAAACGTCTACACTGCTTCTAGACTATGATCCATGACCGAAGACCATATGTCTCACGGTCAACTGCATAAACATTTGTTTATTGACATCGTCAGTAATACTGCCTTCTATGGAACTATGATCTAATTCCATCGCTTCATTGTGTCCAAGACATTTCATCTCAAACGGCCATACATTCTGCACCATATACTTTGAAGCCACGTGACAATTACGAACCAAAAATACTGCATTTCGCACATCGATTATGCAGGACGACATGCTGAGTTATTTGGTTCACTCTAGACCAAGACAGCGACGAACAAAACCTGCTGATGGAGGCCTGGGAGTTGTGGTAACGTATCCGAGCACGGCCAACAGCAAAAAACAAAACTAAACAACCAAAACGACCATTTTCAGGACCATCCATATCGCTCAGAACATAGATATAATATTCAATCATTCGCAAAATGTGTTTAATCTTTAGTCTTGCACTACTAAAACTTAAACCTCCTCGCCACATTTATATTGTGTGTGCATGTGTGTGATAGCATGATAAAACGTTTGTGTGTATCTTTGACGGTACTCTACCTTTATGTGTGATATTATATAGGTTGGTTTGTTTGCATAGTGTGCATAATCTTACCTTTGACAAGGATGATAGTATGTTTGTATACATATGTGAGCACTCCAGCTCTTTTTGTTCATTAGTAAGTTGATGTCAGTAAATGAGTGGGTGCTGGTCAGTGTGATGGAGTTGAAAATATACTTGCGTATCAATGCAAACACTTCTTCCTTTACGGATGGTTAGTAATTGTTGTTGTTGTTGTTGTTGTTTTGGGGCTTAACGCCATTTTTCAGCACACGATAGGCTATACATGGCGGCCAGTATTAATGGTGGAGGAAGAAACCGGGAAATCCGCGGAAAGAACCACCGACCCACGAGAAGCTACTGGCAAGCTTTCTCATATATCCACATTCGTCGAATCTTAGACTCAAACCCACGCAGACAGAGGTGAGATGGCAGTGATCCGTAACGAAGAGCGCTTTAGACCACTCGGCCACTAGGGGCCCCCCGTTAGTAATTGTAGGTGTAAGCTAGTAAAAGAGTGGGTGCTTGTCAGTATGACAGCCTGGTGGTCAGCAAATGCAATTTTTTCCCGTAAGATGCCATAGTTTTTCCTTAAGGCCGTACAGTTCCCACAATGCTAAACCTGTGGGGAATTTTAGCATTACCGTTCCCGCAAGAGGGTGGCAGACTTTCTTAAGGCCACACAGTCCCACAATGTTAAACCTATGGACATTATTAACACAACCATTCGATTGGAAGCCATACATTTGTATAATGCTAAATCTATGGAGTTTTTAACATGGAATTCCCAATAAGACCATAAGATCAGATTTAAAATTGCCAGCCTTAAATCTAATTCCCACTGAGCCCATATGGATCCAGTTAAGGTTACGGAATACTCCTATACTACTGTCATCTCAGCTTTTTACTATGTATGTATGTATGCATGTTATGTATCTATATATGTACGAAGGAGTGAGTATGTGGATTCATGTACGTATTTTGGTCAACGGTCTAATATTGTATTATCTTGTCATGCTGCTTATGCCTTCAAGCCTCGCAGGGAGAGTTTCAGGTTTAGAGTTGCCATATTTTGTTTCCGCGGTGTTTCCATTACTCCATCCATCTTTTCTTTGGTCATGCTTTGCTTTAAAGCCTGATTTTTGTATGGTATGTTGTAAGCTTTATCTGCGGGTTGTTCAAAGTTCATTCTGATGAGGTGTCCAAACCATTTAATTCAACAGCAGTAATCCCATCAATCATTGCACGATACCATGCTATTTGCAAGGGAATACTTCTGACAACGTTGTACTGAAACATGACTAAACTGGCACAGCGCTGGTCACACACACACACACACACACACACACACACACACACACACACACACATATAATTATAAATATACACCAGACAGAACGGAAAGTGCTATCCCTGGATTCTATAGAAGAATGCTTGATAATAGTAGGCAGAATTAATATTTTAATACAAATGATACTATCATACAGGTAAGAGAATTTTTAATTCGTACTCTACGGAGATTCGAACCCAGGTCCGCTGGTAAACGGCACCAATCACCTTGCCTGCACGCACCAGCCCATATTCCGTCACGACTAAGCACGCATCACCAAAAAAATGATGGTGCTGAATCGGTGTTATGTGCACTCGTGCGTAGCAGACACACTCGCATGACGACCTGATAAGTAATTCTCATCTATCTACACAGTCGTTCCGGATTCCTATGAAAGAAATCTAGGTATACAGGCTTAATTATATAGAATTATAAATATACACCAGACAGAACGGAAAGTGCTATACGACTAAGCACGCATCACCAAAAAATGATGGTGCTGAATCGGTTCTCTAACCTGTATGATAGTATTATTTTATTTGTATAATATGTATATATATATATATATATATATATATATATATATATATATATATATATATATATATATATATATATCACAATAAAGCCGGAGAAATACATGATATTGGTTATCTGAAACGTTTGACCTAGTTAAGGCAAACTCTTCAATAGTTTCGATACTGGATCATTCGTTTGTGGGTTTCTTTTCTTTGCTGTTTTGCTTGGGGTTTTGTAAAAAGGGCTTTTCGGCTTTTCTTGCAAGCTTAACTAACGTAAACAAAAGAACAAGTATATGTCTTTCCCCGTTGCGTATAAAGCACCTGCAATATTGATCTCGCATATAAAGCGTTCGAATATGAGGGTATTTCTAACTTTCTGCATATTCCAATGACTATTATTGGTTGTCGTTGTGATACTGAAGGGATGGTAGTTGAATTAGGAGTTGAATGCTCCAAAATCTATTTAATTTTCTGTATTGATTGAATTAGTTCACCCTGTGAATTCGCTAATATCATTCCACTGTATTTTATCCATTGTCTACTTCTAAACGCTCTCAGTACTGATAACACGTTAAGAAGTATCAAATCGATTTTCTGTTTTCGAAACCAGCTTTATTATCATTACAATTTCAAGTGATTTTTTTCAAGTGATGATACGTGTTAGTGGAGTAATAAATATATTATACTCGCGTATACGAATTTATAAGTTTTTCAAACAAACAAAGCTTAGTTTTGAACAATAATTACGCTACTCAATTCTCTACAAATAAATATCAGCGATAACGTTTATAAAACTGTTTTTGTAAACTACATAGGCAATTCGCGTGGTTTATGAAATAATTTTCTTCGAGAATGTCTAAACTATAAAAATAGTCCCTGATTTGTAATGTATGTTTACGTTCTTTTAAGTTGTGACCGTTTGAGAAATTTGTAGTTGGTGATTCTAATCAAACTTTGCCATTGGCACTTTTGTTTAAGATGACAAATGAAACAATTATACGAAACTCAAACAAGATCTTTAGAAAAAGCTTAATTTAAATATTTAATTAGATACACCACAGCTTTGTCGGTCTTTATAATGTCGTTTACAATATTATAATACCAACAAGAGGTGGATGTTACCGTGCATTTTACGTATTAAATTAACGAAGACATTAATAAACAGTTTGATGTATAGAATTAATGAGTTACTTTGGCTATATTTATTGAGGAGATATCTACATACGATTTATGAATCTAATCAACTCGTATCATATCGTATGGGTCTTTTGGTTCCTTGTTTCGAACTTTTTTGAAAATTCTGTAGAGCATAGCTTTCTAACTAATAATATATTTTTCAAAAAATCTCAGGAGATTTCTCACATTTCTTGTTAAACAATTGCTCCATCATGCAAAAGAAACGTCCGATAAGGGAGTTAAATGGTAAATATTGTTACGTGTCTAGGCTCATACAAAGTAACAAAGAAAAGAGTGAAGCCAACAAGCTTTTTAAAATTTAACAAAAATAATCTATTTCCCTAGAAAACAAGGTAAAAATATGAAAAAGGACTTACGATTTATGAATCTAATCCAAAAATTAATCCTAGAATTTAAAAATAAAAGTCCTATCACTAAACGTTCTAAATGAATCAAAGTTCCAATATGTAAGGATATGACGTCTTCTATATCCGGTTTTGTGCTGTAGTGTCAACAGTTCCTTGTTGAATTTTATGAATCAAGAATAATATTCCGGCTTTAGAATTCTGAATAATTTCTAGTAAACGTCTTGGTCCAAGACTTTTGATTAAGAGTACTTATATTTCCAGGAAAAATAAATCATTTTAAATAAAAAATTTAACTCAACTGGTCACAACACCAAATACCTTTGAGCTCCAGAGGTATCAATTTACGACTGACTGTAAACACTAAAAACGTTAGTTTTAAGCGCAAATTTAAGATCACGTGACGGGGTCACGTGGTCACTTAGTTCGAACAACGCAGTAAAGTAATATGTCAATTATCACGTAGGCTGTTTACATGTTCGATTGCACTGAACGAATCTTACTATAAGATTCAGTAATAAAAAGTTGTTTGCAAAATAGAGCTAACACGCAAGCCAAGTATGGCCTTGATTACGACCAATGATTTTCACTCTGTGTTTACCAATTTCTGAATCAAGGTCAGGAACTAGGTCAGCTAAAAATACAACGTAGCAACACTACTGCGCTTTGAATCAGGCTAAAAAGAAAACTGACTTTTCCGAAAATAAGTCAATTCCAGTGAATAAAGTTATCATTACAATAACATGTAATGAAAGAAAAATAAAATAAAAATTTTAAAACTAAGACAAAAGTAATTAAATTACATATACGTAACAATATAAAACATAATTCAATATAGCTCTATAGCTAGCAGCGAGAAAAAGTCTAGTCGTTACAATAAATGTAGAAGACACTAAACATCTCCAGCCTGACGTCTCAAACTGAGATGGGATGTATTTTCTTATTTCTAAATTTTCAATCATTTAAGATAGCTAGGTCTTTACAGAATATACTTCCGCCAAAGAAAAGGATTTTTTAAATTTTCTTTAAATATAAAAAGTGAATATTCTTCTTGTTAAGCATACTACAAAGTTAAAGTAGAAATAGTTCACTTCATATGTGGAAGAAATATTTACGTACTTTAGACCAATTACATGCATAAACGATGAAATTCACAAATTAGGTGTATAGTCTTTATATGACGAAATCTGAGGCACTTTGCATAGCCACAACTTAATATATATATATATATATATATATATATATATATATATATATATATATATATATATATATATATATATATATATATATATATATATATATATATATATCTCGGAACAGTTAAATAGGTTCTTGGAAGGAAATTAAGCACACGAATTTGAGAAGCCTGTTGAGTTCTCGCCTAGATATCTCCACTGCAATGTCTGATTTTGTTTTATCTTGAAGACCATACTATTTGCTCTTGTCATTATGCTGTAAAATCTCTTTACTTGTTACAATGTTTTATACTCTTGTAGGCTGTCACGGGAAAAGAGGGTGAAGCATTGATTGATTGCAAAATATCTCCTCTATTTTCTTTCTACGGAGACATTGATTTTGCTTTATATGCCTCCATTAATCCATACTATTTTCTGTTGGTAGCAAACACACTATACGCAATATTGTATGTATCAATACAGGAAAGCCAATTGATGTTGACAGAGATTCAGGGAATTATATAGAGCTCGGTTGTGGCAAATGAAAATTGCTACTGAAAATGACACAAACTGGTGATTCCCAAAGTACACACAATTCAGCGGTGTCTAGATTTTAGTCTCAATCCGAACATCTGTGCTTTGCATTTCCTGCTTGTATGAGTACATAATAAGCGCAAAAGACTATCCAACAAATGATAGGATATCATGTTTACTGCATTTTCATCTACATAAAGAATCATTTGTTGACTTTTATATCGGAAGAGTTCTATTTGTTTATACAATAATAAGTTCCGTTGTTCACAATCTCTGAAACAAAATTATGTCTTGAAATTTAGTCCGACATTGGGTCTTATTTTCGTCAGAATATGTTTATTTTATAGAGAATAAAGATGCCTCTGACATGACCTTAGACAATAACTCTTCCTTACAAGACGTTGATAAAAAGAACATTTCAGCATACACAAAAATTTCAAGCAAGTTATGATTCTTTTGTTGCCAATATACTTTTCAGGACAGTTGTAATATTGCTGATCAAAGACCAAGTTGTACAAAATTAGTTACATTGCTCAGTCTTAGTGTCCAAAATACGAAATGATATTGCGTAATATACATATAAAAAATGAACAGGGGAGTTATTGCTCAGTAGAATCATTTAGCTCCAAATTTATGAAACCTGTCATGAAGAACCATATCTGATTTGAAAAAGGATATTTATTTCTTGAGGACTTGAAATTGAATTCCTTTATTTCTCAAAGTGTAATTAATCTGCGGCATAAGAAACTATTTCAAACCATCTGCTAGTCATCGCTCGCTTTATCAGCCGATTTACTTAACGATTCAATATCATGGCTCAGTGGTGGAAATCGTGAAGTATTAGTCTTGCATAAAATCGTATCATTAAAACTTACTGTCTCAGTGCATTTACCTTAATATTAGTGCTAAAGTTATACTTAATGTAGCAGAAAAGCATAATGAATTAAGCCGATTCGTCAAATCCTACCTTTTTGATTAATGTATATGCTGGGTATATGGAAGAGATTGAGCTTATTTCCTGGAACTGCTGGCTGTATTTGATTGAAATGAAAATTATCATTAAACTAAGTCATTATCTGCTGATATGTAACGGTGGATATGGAATTGAACATTCAAGAAAAATGTAACAAAATGTTCAAGAATGTGATATAACGACAATTAATTTAAAATATTTCTATCTTTTAAGTTTTTATCTGGGTCTAAACTCTAGAAACTTTCAGACTTCGTTGTTCATTTGTAACAGCTCAAAATATTGCATTGCCAAAAACTCTTAACCGTATTTGTTTGAGAGAAGAAACTACCAGAGGGACTCTGGAGATGCCCATTTATTAGGAGTATGTGGTAACATTTCCTTTGGGCATGTTTTAAATGGAAATATGGAATCGGGCATAATGACAAAATAGGCCCGACATACAGTCCCTCTAGGTGAAACACATGTTATTATAATGTTTAAGTTTGTGGTTTTGTTGATTCAATACCATTTTTCAGCTCATGTTATTCGCACATAGCTGCCAGTATGTCTGCTCCGGGAAAACTCTGGGGAAAAACCACCACCCACGGGAAGCTGCTGGAAAGCTTTCTCAAATAATATCGCTGGCCTAACCTGGGACTCGAACCATTCGGACAGAGGTGAGTTGTCAGTGATCGGTATATGCCAGCGCCTTAGTCCACTCATTCATCCGGGGCCTCGTGTAAAACTATTACATAGTCATTATAAAGGAAGCAAAAACTGTACATGTGTAAACGTGGTATCTTTTAAACCAATGCTAGTATCTTAAGACATTTTGCCACATCAATCATTACCATAAGTGAACGATAGAACAATCTGTTTTAAATTTAGGACGAGGATTACAATTGTGTGCAAGTACATTAACTGTCTCAAATTGAATTAAAGTGTGTGTGTGTGTATGTGTACGTATATTTTCCGTGTAAAACTGGATTAAAGTTCGTGTGTGCGTGTTTTATGGGTATGTATATTATCCGTGTAAAAGCTACTAAGTTGTCTCCGAAGGTCCACATTTCTCTTCTTTTGAATACAATTTTGCTTTTAGTAGAAGAAAAGAATTTACAATATGAGGTACAGGCAGGTTTAAGTAAAGGATACTCCACCCCTAATAATTTGTTTGTCTAATATTCCTTAACGGAACTTTGAAATTAAAACTCTTTGCGTTTTGTTTGTATTTTTCTCAGGCTTTCGACAGGGTATGGAGAATTGGTTCATGTATACATGGGAAAATAATCCAGGTGATAACGAATATTTATATTGCTGTAAATCCCTGAATCTTCAACAATAGAAAGAAATCAGGGTTATTTACTTGAAATGAAGGAGTTAGACAAGCCGAAAATCTTTCAACCATATCTGAATGATGCTGAGAATCATATTTAGAGCTAGAATTGTAACGACATAACAGTGGACCTACTGGAGAGAGATGGTGTATGATATTTAGAATCATTTATTTTGCTGTGTGCAGACGATACCGTGGTAATTTTCAAATGTTCCAATAGATATATTATATAATCGTAACTAATGCAAAAATATAAACTTATAATTAACGCAAACAAAATGAAAGTTATTGTTTTCTGGAAATACTGAAATAAACAAAATCTGAAGTTCAAAATTAGGAGTTTCGGAACTTGAAATTCTCAGAAATATAAATATCTAGGACTGACCCTAACCAAGAATGGTATATATTTATTGAAAATTAAGAATCTATTTAGTCAAGCCAGGAAACGTATGTACCTTCTTAAGAAATGAGAACTAAGTCTTAATTTTCATGTTGGCTTTCAATTGAAATATTTTGATGTGACAGTATTTCGATTTCTTACATACGTATCTGAAATCTGGGGTTTTGAAAATTATGATATGGTGGAAGGGGTTCATTCGGAATTTCTAAAATACGTGCTTACAGTTTAACAAATTCACCCCCACGTATATACTTTATGTTGAGCTTGGTAAAAACCCACTACATTTGCAAATAAAATGGAGAATTTTTAGGTAAAATCTCATTACTGGTAAACAAACAAAACTGTCTTAAAGCACGTATCTGAGGCTATTATAATAATGGTGCGGACAGAAGTAAATGCACAAACAGCATTCATAACATCTTATTCGAAACCGGGATTCAGTTTAGTTGGGTTAATCGAATTGTTCCCAATAAATCCTGGCTAGATACAAGATTTTATGAAAGACTTCATGATCAGTTTATAGACAAGTGTATCATCCGTTATTAGCTCTACATAAGCTGATACATATATATCTTTCAAAAGAGAATTAAAACTAGAACATTACTTGTTAAAAGACGTATCCAAACAATTATCAAAATTTCTAATCAACTTTACTAGATGTGATTGTTGTTTACCCATTTTGTTCAGGGTGAGAAAAGTACAATTATTTCATCATTGTAATGTACTGACCTCACTAGATATTAATTTGTCTTCCATTTATCGCAATTGCTATCCTGTCATTTCAAGTATTTCACGTATTTATGTTTGAATTTATTTCTTATTCCATTGGAGTATTGACTTTAATATTGTTTCTGTCTGAGTTAATTGTAATTATTGTGGAAAAACATATCGTGCATGGTTGATGAACACGCATGCGTACTAAGACACTACTCTTTTAACTCACATGTTACATTTCGCAAACTGAGTGTAATAAAGAATTTGCCATTGTCATTGTAATTATCATTATCATTTTCTCATGGAAGGTCGCTTCAGCTCAATAAAATAAAGCCAAACAAGTCAGTGATAAACGAGATCAATTTCTCTGCAGGTACTTGACATTTAAAATCTTGGACTGTCACAATCTAAGTAAGGGTACGTTATCGTTCGAATTTCTCATTAGCTCAACTTGTTTGCATGTTGGATATGAAAATAACCATCAAGTGTTACAGTACGACGTTCATTCTAGAGTGATCTGGATGATTTAGGGCGTAGTGATGATATTGGCAATGCATCAGGACCATCATTGGCGATTAGTTTCTTTGTGTGTTAGGTTCTTTGTTACTTATATGACTGCTACAGTTGTGTATCCAAAGCTTTAAAAAAGAAACTTTCATATTACTCAATCACTAAGGTTAACATTTAAAAAAATGTCTACTTAGTGGAGCGTGGGTATTTTCATTTCATTTTCAATTATCCAATGTATAATACCTGGAGTGCTCTAACAGCATCATGTAAACAGTTCCTGGATGTATGCACATCAGAAACTCTGTAGCGACAATCTTACAAGAAAGTAAATAAATAAATACCTTTTATATATTTGAAATGTTGTTGTAACAAATGCTGCCTTTAAAATATTTCTCACGGAATTTACCTTTCCTGTCAATAAAATGGCACAGTCTCTCTCCAGTCTTGCAATTTATCTTGAAACTATAATCATTAGTGTAAGCCAAATACTGAATTTTATTATGATTCAATGGTCTTATATTAAGTAATGGAAAAGAGCGAAAACTAACAAGATTGGTAAAATTCAGAAAATAATTTATGTCCCTAGGGTAAAAAGTGAAAACTTTTAAAAGAACCTACGATTTTGCGAATTTAATTCCAAATAATTCTAGAATTTCTAATACAAGTCATAATAATTAAAGTTCTTAATATTCTTTAGTGGTATTCCAAACTAAATCTTAAACTGGAAATATTAATGTGCATGCCTGTAATGGTCTGTGTCGTAGTGATGTGCCAACAGTCTTTTGTTCAATCAAAATAATATAATCCAAGAATATATCCTGAATAGAATTTCACTATAAATGCAAGTATATTTTTGAGCACTTTATATTTCCAGAGTAGATTATCTGAATCAAATAATTTGAAAAATAAATTCCAGACCAAATGAAATACTGGACACAACAATAATACAACTGATTTTGCTCAGCTCTTACAACACAAATGAATAATTTGTAGATAAACAATATTATATATTCGTCTACTTGACCCCAGCTCGAATTAGCATTTTCTTATTATGTATATCTATATTCTTTAAACTCTTAGTACATGATTTTATCTAATTTTTATACTTCTTATTCATGGCTTTAATGTGTACAGAATATATTTTGTTAAAAACTGTGTATGTTTACGTACGTGTTGACAATTAGTAATAATAATCGTAATAATAAGACTTTAAATGGCTCCTATGGCGTAGTTTCTCAATGACTGATGGGATATGGAAGTTTCAAGAATAATTCTGTGGTTTTCCATTGGTTGCACAAGGTCACGTGAATATGCTTAGTTCATCAACATCAATAGTGTGCTGTCACATGGGGTCTTATGTGAAATACAGTCGCAATATATATTGTCTATAAGGAGAAAATTAAGCATTCAGTTTCATTCATATATTTTAGAGTCATTCACACTTATTGTGCTCCTGTTGTAAGTTTGCAGATGTATTTTATGTCGTACGTACATATTTTTCGACGAAAAAAACATTTGTTTGGACGGTTCATTGGAAATAGAGAGCTCATGATTTGGACTATAATATTATTCTGGAACTGTTATAAATTATGCGAATGAATTCTGGACAAAGCCATCTTGACAAAGTCACGGTTCATGGAGGACCGTTAAATTTCCGGTATTGAAAATTATAAGGGACTTTTCATTCGCTCAGGGCTTTCATAGACCTTTATAAGGATTTATTTGGATTCACTTTATTATACTGTAAGTTCCTCTCACATTGTTAATTTATCACTTTAATAATTAAATTGTTTGTTAAGCTTTACAAAATTTGTTGGTTTAGCTTCTTTTTTGTTATTTAAGTTTGTGACCATGGAGTCGTAATATTCTAAAGAAAAGGTATAACCTGATGGAAAATTTTCAATTTGGAAAATTAAAAATGTATATAAGATACAATCTTGGCTATAATAAACGGCAGGTAATCCGGGCATTTAATTGGGAATTTTCAGTGTTATGGACTGTGATTGAGATAAACATGTTGTTTATAAAACCAAAATCAAATGATTCAGGTCAGGTAGAAAATGAACTTGATTTTGGGCAACGTCAAGTCCAAAATAAAATTATCCAAAGTATATAATGAATAAAAAAAACTAACAAAGAATGTAAATTAAATATACATAACAAATTGTTAAAGGTTCCTATAGATAAGGTGGGGGTCTACAAAGTAGGTGCAAGACCTGCTTCCAAAATGAAGACTTTTGATGCTCGATTATATTTCCTGTGATTTGCACCTTCAACGTCACAGCAGAGAAGGAAAACGAAAGAAGAAGAATAGCTAAAGGTGGAATGTAAAATGGCATCAAGAGCATCATCATCATCATCATTGCCAATTGCTATGTTTTGAAAACAAAAATAAAATAAAAATAAATAAAATACCAAACTAACATTCCTTTTTCTTTCACTAATCGGTGTTGTGTGTATTTAGTCTTTTTGTCAGTATAAGAAACAAAGCCAAATATCTTCTACTATCCTTTGTAATAAGTGATTGAATGTGTTAGTGGTCATAACCTAAGCCACTTTTCTCCCTTTTGTACGTGTGAATATATGTGAATGTAATCTAACCCCTTTCCTGCTCGCTGAAACTGTAATTGGTTGTTGGATTATAAGGGTCTGAGAGTTGAACTGTAAAAATGGATGTATGTTTGTATCTCTCTCTCTCTCTCCTATATATATATATATATATATATATATATATATATATATATATATATATATATATATATATATATATATATATATATATATATATATATATATATATATATATATATATATATATATATATATCTTAATCGATAGTAACAAAATTCAGCATTGTTCATGATATGCACACAAAGAAAGAAATACATGTAATTATAGCCATAGTAAAACCATTCATGAGTACAATATAAACATCACTATGAAAGATCAATAATGAAATACACAATGAGGATGAGCGATTGACTATTCAGCCAGGAGATTGCATTGATCGACAGTAACACAATTCAGCATTGTTCATGAAATTCGATGCATTACAATATCACCCTAGCTATCATGCATTACGGTACAATATATCTCTATGTAATATTGATATCCATATGCACAAAAAGACATAAATACCTGTAATTATTATTTAAATTTAAAGGAGGTTGTGTAGGGGTGGAGGCGGGACTTAAATTCCACAAAATTATTTTTTCAAAACAAGGATTGCGTCTCTGCTCCTCTGCAATTCAGTTGAAAGTGACGCTACTTACAATTCACTTACTTGTGCGCAGTTGTTAGCCCCGACACTGATTGGCCAATGAAACCCATGTGACCGCTACGGGGCAATTCAGTTGTCCCTATCGGGCTCAGCTCATTATTTCACATTATTAATGTAAAATTCGCACAGTCCTCCATTGCGCCCCAATCTGCCGTGATGTTAAATTCCTATAACCTCCGTACTGATCCAAACACAATGTTGAATTCTCATATATACCCATAGTGCTCAATACTGTTAATTCCGATATATCCAACAGTATTAGAGCAAGATTACTTATGATACATCCCCATACGACCCGAACCAAATGAAAATTTCCATAAGACTCAGTAATCACAGGCTGTTTTAATTATGAATTTCCCATAGGGCCTCATACCGCCCCACAATATCTAATTTCGTAAGATCCCGATACCATGCTAATGTTGAATTCCCATAGGACAATATTAAATGATTATATTAAATTTGTGTAAGGTCGCATTAACAGTTTATATTCATTTTCTCAAAAGGCACTAAACTCAAATGGGACCCCAGTGTTAAATTCACACTAGTTTTCGCTAGTGTCATCACTTTAAAACAAAACGGCTCAATTATCTCCATTTTAGAATGGGCAATTGATATGTGCGCCAAACAGCGAAACAGAATTACTGTGTTTAAGATCTGACTGCAGCTGGTATATTTCGACATTTCTTCGCGATATATGCGTAGTCTCGTGCTCTTTCTTTATCTTTTGCTATTTCGCTAAGTATTTATCGAAAGATTCACATGTAATGTAAGCACATTTATAATATTACAAAATGGCATGGAATGGAGAGGTCATTTGTAAAACCTAACTTGGATGAGACATCAGCAACTTCTGGGATTAAAGTCAGGTGCAGATAATGATGATAAAAATGATGATAATGACGATGATGGCCGTCATCATTATCGTAGCACCTAAATTCAATCATTGTATTCATTTTTCTCCATTAATCTAACAAGCAATGAATATAAATTCTCTAGCATTTGGTATGAATTACGTCCAGCGTTATGGACATTGACACCTACTTAAAAACTGTTAGGACATATCAATTTGAGCATTGTTAGGACAATATCACTTTAAACATTAGATGTATTTGAGCATTGTTAAGACAATAGAGTTTCTGACATTGCATATACTTGAGCACTGTTAAGATAATAGCGTTTCATATCCACTTCAGAATTGTAAGGAGTGCTGCATTTTCAATATTACTACCACTTTGAATGATTAGGACACTAACGTTTTTGACATTACGCTTACTCTAGAGTTGTTAGAGCAATAGCATTTCAAGCATAACATCTACATCAGAATTGCTGGCAGAATACAAGTTGACCACAGGACGTAAATCTTTGAATTATAGAATATACGTTGTAAAAATAAATCGCAGTAATCTCTGATGATAAATTTTTATGTAATTTGTTCGATGTACACTTATAATGGCATGAAGCGACTCTCGAAATTACAAGCACAAATGAAACTTTATATTCTTTAATTTCCTAACGCTGTTTACGATGAAAGCAATTCGGTCCACTTCAAAGACTTGAATTTTTTAATCAACAAATCTATTAATACGGATAAATTATTGATCCTTGAAGAAAACTGTCTATACAAGGGCAGACAGTTATGCTTGAATTTGGCATCCAGCAATTCAAGTCAAAATTGAAATTATGGTTCGACAGAACTTCAATGGAGAGAACTTTTGAGTCTCGTCATAGAGTTCTGTCTCTCTTGCTCATTCTTCAAAATGTTCTTCAGATTAGGTATTACGGCCCTTATCAACTTAAGAAGAAAATGAATGAGTTAAATTATAATAATAGTACTTATGGGATGTAAATAAATTAAAGGAGTACCAGTATGTTGAGAGAGATAGCCAAGTTAATCATGCAATAAATATAGTTGTACCTGTCCCACTAAGTCAGGATTTAAGTAAAGGACTGTAATCGGACACTATTAATTTTAGAGTAACAAATCTTCGGAACTCAGAAATTATGAATAATCTGGACCAGAAACTTTGACATTTCCAACAACAAGAAAGGAATGAATTTAAACAGTTATTACTTGAATATGAGCACTTATTTCCAGATGTTCCTACAAGAACAAACAAAATTTACCATGACGCTGAAATTGTAAATTCCAAACCTGTGAAACAACTCCCATACAGGATGAACCCACTTAAACAGGAATACTTGAAAAAGAAATTCAGTATTTGCTGGAAATTGATTTCATAGAACCGAGTAAAAGTGACTGGAGTTCACCATGTATACTTGTTCCGAAACCAGACAAAACTTTCCGTATGTGCTCTGATTATAGAAAGGTGAACAGTGTGACTAAAAGAGATTCATTTCCATTACCCAGAATCGATGACTGCATTGATAAAATTAGAAATGCAAAGTATGTTACCAAATTTGACCTTCTGAAAGGATTTGGCAAATTCCACTGACGGAAAGGGCAAAGGCAATTTCGGCATTTGTGACTCCAGATGGACTTTATCAATATAAAGTGACGCCGTTTGGGATGAAAGGATCGCCATGTACTTTTCAACGTTTCATGAACATAATTGCATCTGGTCTAGATAATTGTGATACTTACATCGATGATGTCATCATCTACAACGACACCTGGAAAGAACATTTAGCAACAATTCGGAAATTCTTTGGCAGACTCACTCATGCAAGTTTGACAATTAATTTATCCAAAAGTGAGTTCCGCCATGCTTGTGTAACATTTCTAGGACATATTGTGGGACATGGACAAGTTAAACCTATAGATGCTAAGGTCAATGCTCTTTCTGAATTCCCTGTGCCTGTCAGTAAAATGCAACTGATGCGATTTTTAGGTATGGCTGGATACTATCGGAAATTTTGTTCCAATTTTTTCATAATTGCTGAACTCCTGACAAATTTATTGAGCAAGAAAACCAAGTTTCATTGGACTGAAAAATGTCAGGAGGCTTTCGATAAGCTAAAAGCAATACTTAAAAGTGCGCCGGTTCTTACAGCTCCAAATTTCAGTCAGTCATTTAAACTGTCTGTTGATGCAAGTGATGTTGGGGTTGGAGCAGTATTGACTCAAGAAGATAAAACTGGCGTTGTTCATCCAGTTTCTAAGAAATTAAATAAGCACCAAAGAAATTATTCTACAATCGAGAAGAAATGTTTGGCTTTGATAATGGCATTACAATATTTTGAAGTTTACATTAGCTCATCTCCTTCTCCGATTATTGTGTTTAGTGATCACAATCCCCTTACTTTCATCAGCAAGATGAAAAACAAAAATCAAAGATTATTAAGGTCGAGTTTGTTGTTACGGAAATATAATATTGAAATCAGGCACATCAAGGGAAAAGACAATTTAATAGTAGATGCACTTTCACGTGTATAGAAATATCTTTCATGTATACTTTGTATCATTCATAAGATTTCTTCTTCTCTTAATTTCTTATAAACCTCATGTATAATCGACCTATGGTAAAAAGAAAGCTTTATCATACAAATCTTTCTTTTTCTTTCATGGAGGGAAGTGTTATGTATATTTAAATTATTGTTTGTTTCTTAGTTTTATTTTTTTAAAAATTCCATTACATGCTATTGTAATGTAAGATTGTTTACTGGATTTGACATTGTCCAGAATTGATTTTTTAAAATATTTTTATAAACAACTATATAGTAACATTGTATCTAGTTCTTGACCTTGTTCCAAAATCAGCTACCGTGTTGGTAAACAACAAGTTTTATTTTTTTATCTTTCTCAGAGTAAGATCGTTGAGTCAAGGTCATATCTGGATTACGTGACAAGTAGCATATATAAATTGATACAAACTTCTATTTGTTCCAGAAGAATGAACTTTTGACCCCATCCGGGAATCTGCTTTGCGTCTTAATTCGTGTATAACTGTTATTTTGATAAAGGTTTATTCAGTAAAGCTTAAAACTCTTGACAAGCTGAGTTGTATTATGCTGTGACCAGTTCGGGTTGAATTTTTATTTTCTTCAAATTATTGAATTCAAGTGATTTTTTTCCTCTGGAAATGCATATGTGCTCTGACAAAATTCTTGGATAAAGTCATTTATTGGAAGTTCTACAGAATTCAAAACTGGAATAATATTGTCAGTGATTCAACAAGAGACTGTTGATACAGCAGCACTTCGCTGACCACAACAGACGTCATCGCCTTCAATTTCGGATTTCATCGGGACTCGAACTCAGTTTCATTCAGGACTTTTTTTCTAGGACTTTTATTTTTTAATTCTTGGATTATTATTGGATTTAATTCGTAAAACCGTGAGTTCTGTTTTCTTAATTTTTCACTTTGTATTCTAGGGAAATAAATTGTTTGTTAAATTTTACAAAGCTTGTTGTCTTCACTCTTTTCTGTTACTTATTTTAAGAGCATAGACTCGTAACAATACATACATACCTACATCCATCCATCCATCCATCCATCCATCCATCCATACATACATACATTCGCTCCGGTGGCCTAGTGGTTAGAGCGTCCGCCTCGGATGCAGGAAGTCGCGGACTCGAACCCCAACCGAGTCATACCAAAGATTAATAAAAATGGTACTAACAGTTGCCTTGCTAGGCGCTCAGCATTAAGAGGTCAGTGTTAGGACTGGTCGACCTGGTGCCAGGATAATGTGACTGGGTGGACATGATGCTACGTGTCTGCGGCATGACGCCCCAGTGCTTGACATCACTATAATCTGCCACACTGCAGTCAACGTAGTGATATGACTGAAAAATTGTTAAAGCTACGTTTATAATCCAAATCACACACACACACACACACACACACACACACACACACACACACACACACATACATACATATACTGTCGGATCGTACAAAAATAACAACAGAAAATAGTGAAGCCAACAAGCGTTGTAAATTTTAACAAAATAATTTATTTCCCTAGAAAATTAAAATAATGCCATTTATCACGTAGCTAAGAACAGCCCTATCTAAGAACCAAATTCTCACACTGCAAATATATAAAAAAAGAAAGGCTGTTTACAATCCAGCTAACACGCGGGCCGAAATGACCTTGGCAATAGCCAATCGTCTTCACTCAATGTTTACAAGATCTATGAACCAGAGTGAGCTAAAAATAGAGCTGAAGAAATATTTTTACGTTCTAAACAAACTGAATTTACTGGAAAAAAATATCGAATCCGGTGAATATAATCAGTACAATAAAATGCAATGAAAGAAAATTAAAATAAAAAAGAATTTTAAAACTAACACACAAGCAATTTAATTACATATACGTAACAATACATACATACATACATATGTACATACATACATACATACATACATACATACATACATACATACATACATACATAATAATGAATATATTTTGCAAAAGAAGGGGATGATAAATTCACAAATAAAGCTTCTTACGGAGGGTGAACAGACCAAGTTTTATTTTTGAAAATAAAGCTCTTACAAAAAAGAAATTACAAAGCATCAATAATTGAAACCGATGTCTCTAACCGGGTTAGCGCATTTTTGATTTGACGCTTGTATTTTCAAATTTATTTATTTACCCTTGGCGTTTACACCTGTTGGTCGTCCCCTCCCTGCTGCTGTCTCTTAACCAAAAATTTTATCGAGACCTATGCGATATCGCGACTGAGGATCACGTAAATTTATCGTGATAAATCCATGAGGAATCGCTTACGCTTTTGATAAGTTTTTAAACGTAATCATATCCATGTCTCCTAATCACCAAGTCTAGTGGATGTTTCTTAGTGTGTGGGTATCAACACCATTAAAGACAACCATAAGATTGCAGTTATCTCTGATCACTTTAGGTATTTGCATATATCTCTGAGTAACACATATAATATCAATGTTTTGGGGTCTGCCTCGGGAAAATATCCGAGCTGGATTTGATTGTTTGTCTAACATCACATCATTGTATACTACGAAATCATTAATATATCCATCGGGATCATCCACAGATGGAGCATCGTTGATGTTGGTGATAAAATCAATAATATCATTATCGTCTTCATCCGACGACTTCGCCTCTTCATTAAAATCTTTAAGCACATCGTAGCATCGCTGATCATCTACAGATGGTGTCACAAAATACAACTTATCCCACTTGAGCCATCTCATTATCAGGTTAAGTAACAACTGCGTCTTACCAGACCGAGATGGACCTATGATAATTGATCTGATAGAATTTGGTAGCGCTGGATGATGCTTAATTGGCTCCTGGTTTCGTGTCGCTGAGAAATCAATGACATTCATGTTGTAGGAATATAATAAATAATATGAATTTATATTGTGTTCTATGCAGAGAACCCACCTCTACGAATGAATTAAAAACAATAACGACTGGGAATAAAAAGCGTGCACTTACAGGCAAGTGTGTGAAATGTGGTACAAACAAATACAGATTTATCTCTCATGAAACAGGCGGAGATATCGCTGCTTCACTGGGAAAATTACCAGGGGTTGCATGGACTAAGTATCGTGGCGAGAAGCATCTTCCTGGACATAATTATTGTGGTCCTGGAACCCGACTTGATATCCGACTTGACGAGAAAGATCAACCAAAACCTGGAGAATATCCAATAAATGCGATTGATGAAGCGTGTCACGTTCATGATGTCGCGTATAAAAATCCAGATCTACAACAAAGACTTATTGCAGATGTGAAGTTGAATCACACTTTAAAGTCTGTAAAAAATAAATCTCTCAGATAATCACTTGCTAATTTTTTGATATGATCTGCGATTAAATGTAAACTAGTGCTAGGGGCCGGTAATTAGTCGGCCGATTATTATTATAATAATGGAATCGATTTATTATAGGCCGAGAGGATACTGAAGTGGTAGAGTAGCGATTAGTAAACTTGCTGATGCAGCAGGTGTTGAACGTTCTGTTGCTGCAGATTGGATAGCACGACAGGCAATATTGCAAATTTATTACCGCATGATACTATTAAAACTGTTTGACGTCAATCACGCATATACAAATATACGTTGACTGTCATTGACGTTGCAAGTAGATATAAAGAAGCAGAACCGCTATAAACAAAGACAGCAACTGAAGTTGCATCTGCGTTTGAACGAATTTATCAACGTGGCGGCATGCGATGACCACAGTTGCTACAGGTTGATCCTGGCAAGGAATTTCTTGGAGCAGTAACATTTCTGATGAAACAACATAACGTGAAAATCAGACAAGGGCACACTGCCGTTCATCTCGATCAGGCAATCGTTGAGCTATTTAATCGAACACTTTTGTTTGGATATCTGTATCCGCAGGAAATATCCCTGAACAAAGTTCATGCGGACAAGAGATCTCGCGAATGGGCTTCAAGACTACCAGGTGTGATATCTGCGTTAAATAGTAAAATTACTCGTGGAATTTCTATGAAACCTATCAACGAAATCACAAATAAACACAGACCAGAACAACGACGTGACTCTTTCTCAGAACAACCAGTACTAGGTAAGGTGACTGTCAGATATTTATATGAACCTGATGAACTTGAAGGTGGTAAGAAAAGAGCGACTAACCCAGTCTGGAGTGTATCCACACATAAAATTTCCAGCGTGGTAAGATCCACGAGTTGTCCTGCAATTTACAGACTAGATTCAACTGCTCATCAACGTGGATTTGTAGGTGAAGAATTACAAGTAATTCTTGAAGATACACAGTTTCCAACGCCTTCACTGTTTTGAAGGATTACTGGCTAGCAATAAGGCACTGGCTCCAAGACGTCGATTAATCTCGTCGTGGGTCATTAGGGAATACTGTCACAACATTATTATGTTGCAGCAGGCACAGTGGTTATTTTGTTATTGTTTCAGTGTCATGATAAACTTGACATCAAGATCGAATTCACATTTTTTTTCTTCACATCGCTGATAACCAGGTAATTATTTTTATCAACATTACCCTGAATTTCATTATTATCTACAATATCGCAGTTATCCTGAATAACTTCGGGAATAATTCTCCGTAGCTAGGACATTCTCCTAGCTCTTGACACTGCCAGATAAACGAAGTGTGATCATCCCATACGATATCGACAGTCCAAATAATGGCATCGATCATTGTGAATCCCTGTGATGAATGAATCCCTGTGATGAATGAATTGTTGTTGCATATCCTGAAGTCCAGCACGATTGTTTGGCGTTTAATGCTTTCTCAACAGCATCAATCGGAACTAAAACAGTATCATTAAGCACAAGCTTTTGTTTTCCTTGGTTCTACCCCTGACTCTTTCGGGGGTCCTGGAATCTCAATATCAATATTTTGTTTACGTATATCTGCTGGGCGATAACACAATGGCACTGGTAAATCTGAAAACGTTTTTATGTAACAGAAATAATTGCTGTTGAAGTGTATCACGAACTATCTTTCTACTTGCAATCATCAAATCAATTTTCTCACATTGAATCTTATGTGGCTACATGTTGATTAGCTTTTTAAGTTCCTTCAGTGATTCATCAAGTGCTCTGTGATCATCAAGTATCTCCTCATAATAATCTACGAACTTTTTCAGCCATTCATGCGGCGATGAGCACATAAAAGGTGGTGGTTGGCCATCATCACCATACGTGATAACAGCAGTGTTCCGAGTCAATAACCAATCAAAAAACATTTTTAATACGTCAACTGATACCGTGCATATTTCATCCCAGATAATAATTTTAGGAATATATTTCTCACCCATTCGTTCCGTTGTCCATGCATCTCACTTCCATCGAAAGAAACTGTGATAAGTACGAGATTTGACACCTCTTTCTTTCATCTCTCTAGCAAGAGAGTGAGTCGGAGTTAGTACAATCATGTCAAGATTTCGAAATAATTCAATCGCACGTGTTCTTTTACCAGAACCTCCACGCCCTTTGAGATAAATGGTTTATGTCTGGCCACAGGATCATATACCGATGGTGCTGATGATGGTTGTGACATTTGACTATTTTTATAATATATATCCTTAGATTCAACGTCAGCGGATTCATAATAACTAAGTACCTTTTCTTTTTGTATTCTCCATTCGCCTCATGATAAATCAACGCTGATGTGTACTTCATTTAGCAATCCTGCATTTTTTTTATTGATATAAAATGAATCTGTGGCGACTCTAAACGCGGTATCAGGAAATCTCTTTATCAACGATAATAAGTTTATCGAAACGTACGAGAGTATCGAAGATCTTAAATGAGTGAATTGTGGCGAGTCAACATCAGTGAAACTCACAATTGTTCCTAATTTGGCTCCGTCCCATAAGTTAACCTTACTTCAACTTACAAATATATTTTCTCTGTTGTCTTAGCAATTAAAAAATCGAGCGATAATTAATCTTGTACAATGTCGTTTATGATCATATGATCCTCCTTGTGTAAATTTACCAATTATTTTCTGCCAAGACCTTTTGCAAGTTTAATTTCGTATTCTACAGCATTGAGATTCTCGCGGAGAATAAATCTCTCAACGACTGGTAGCCAGACTTGTTTTTGTGGAGGATACGATATTATTGCTTCACTCACAGTTAACGATATTAATATTTTTGCATCAAGCATATATTGTAATAAACTATTGGAACCCAACCACTTTTATTAAAATGACGACCAAACCAAACAGTGACAACCGGATGAAGGTTTTCCGATGCAAACTCGAATGACTCAATACATGCAAATCCAGTTAAGTCAAAATCTGGCAAGAGTCCATTTATCGCAACTCGAGTCATCTCGTGTGTTGGATATCCAAATCGTTTAAAGTACTCATAACACTCTCCCATTCCAAAACACTTCCAGGATAACATGGAACCATATCAACTGAAATAACATCCTAATAATCATATTTAGCATTCCACAATCCGCCGTGTCCGAATTTGACACAACAACGTTGTATATCTTTAAGAAATTCCAACCGTGTTTTCTTCCATGAATTTTTCTTATGAACAAAGTGAGCAGCAACTGACGGAACGGTGAAGCAATTACTGGGTAGTCGTTCGATAACATCAGTATCGTTCGTGTATTTCAACGCAATTTTTGTTATCTCGCCATGAAGAAATTCTGTACGATAAATATCTCCATTAGGCCGAAGAAACTGTTCATAATAGCTACACTCTGAACTTTGAAATAATCAAACGGATACAGATACAGTCTTACTGATATTTCTGAAAAAATAGAACATATCATTGTTATAAATTAAACAGTTCGAGTTCGTGGAAATAATATTACTTCCGACGTCCATGCGTGAGTATTATGATCAAAGATCTCTATCGGAGTCCCCTTTGATTTATATTTTGATTTGTATAAAACTTCTCCGTTAACGTCTTCACCGTTATTGGGAATTTTAATTTTTTTCCAGCTCAGCAACGTCTTTGATAGACGCTCCGGTGTCTTTAACTGTCTTTACCCACTTATTTATTGTTTTGTGTCGTAAATCAGTTAAACTGTTTCCTCATTTCGCTTTCATGAAATGCTCTATAACTCGTTCAGCGACACAATTCAGTGTCAAAATCCTCATCGAGCGGAGAACATTAACATTTGGTCAATCATTTAGCGAATATATCGAACAAACAACTGCCGTCACAGGATATGCTCATTCATATTATGGTTTGTTGAAACCAGTCAGTATCCCTGGTTTGGAATTTTTATTTAACTCCAGCGTGATGTAATGGAACAGGGTCACGTTTGTCACGGATAACCCAGGTGTCGTCTACCACTACAATAAATTTTACTCCAAAAGGGTATCCTCGTTTAACGTCAAGATAATTAACAAATTGTCCTTGCTCGCTTGTCATTCATTGTAGCATCAATATCTTGCCTAATTCTGAATGTTGACCGCACATCACCCGCACCATCGTTGCGAAACTCTCTCTTGGCTTCATGGATACGATTAATTAAAGTTTTATTCGTCAAATCAATATCAACCAGAGCTCGCCTAGGAAAATTAGGGGTTATTCTGTAAAGATGGAATCTAACTTTAGAGAGCTTAATCTCAAATAATCTCGTAAATTCTTCCATGTTATAATTAAGGAAAATATAGATTTAAATTGAAATCTAATTTGTAATATATAGTGATTCAAGCAAAGAATAGTTGTAAGTGGTTGATGATTGGATCTGCAACTCCTTGTAATAGGGCTTGTGTAAATGAATTTTGCGGATACCACATGCAGAGCGTGCAACGAGGAAATTTAGGACCAAAGTCATGTTTAAAGTGTAACGTTTAAAGTCAAACGCAGTGTGTGTAGAATACGGCGGTAAAAGTACATAGCATTGAAACGGTATCTTGATTTTAAAAAATGTCGTTATTTAATCTCCGATAAAAACGCCGCAGACTATCTTGCTAGATTTTCATGCTATAATATTTTTCTAGTAATAATATGATAATTTAGACAAATAATATTTACTATATAAATGGAGCAAGATGAATTTGCAAGGAATCCCATCATCAAGAATTATAAGGCACCGCGTGCTAGTGTGATTAGGAACTGACGACTAAAAGAGCAAGTCGGTTCTATTAATAAAGCTGGTTATCTCATGTTTAATGTTAAAAAAAACAACAGGTATATCTGTCACAAATTTGTGTATGAATGTTTTTATGGTCTGATCAAAGATGGACCTGTGATTGATCATATTAACTACCAAAAATACTAATAATAATTTGCAGGCTATTACACAGAATCAGAATAGTGAACTTGGAGGTACTGGTAAATATAATAAATCTGCAAGACCAGTTATATCGTGAATGTAGATACATGGGAATAATAGAATTTTAATCGATATATCCGGCAGTCAAATATTTCTGCATTTTCCCAGCTTCGGTACGACGGCACTCCCCGGGGTTTGATTTTCGGGGGAGGTGTACGTGAAATTTAAAAATTATCAATATAAATCTATGACGTAAAAATTACTTGGTACGTCCATGAGGTGGAAAGTAGGAACCCCTCACATCGTGGTAAAAATAGATAGTAAGAGTAAATCAGATAATGGCTGTTAAATCATGAAGCAGTAGCACCGGTATGTATGTATATATATATATATATATATATATATATATATATATATATGAGAACGGTAGCACTGTAGGTGAGTTAACAGCTACTGTCCGATTTGCTTTTACTGTTTATTTTTAGTTTTATTTTAAAAAAAATATTTATGTTATAATGAATTCCGAAAATATTAAAGCAATTATTTCTGCGATTAAAATATTACACAACGATGATATAAAACTTTCTGATGAATTGATCCTGAAAAGATCACAAATGATTTTGAAATATTACAAGAACGAAAATCTGAAGGAATATGCATACTAGCGGCCGAAGACAGGTTTATTAAATTACTCCATCAGGTAATGAAGCAATCGCTAGTTTATGTCGCTTATGACATAAAAGTCCGATAAATCGTTCAACTCGCTAGATCAGAGTTATCACGCGAATACGAAACAAAAAAGATTATGAGTTCACGTGCAGGAACGTTGACAAAAATTATGGACAATTGTAAACAATCGGATTGTAAACACCCTGATTATATCAGGGACTTCGGCAAGGACTTTGTCCCTGAGTCTGTCAGGGGAGATTGTCAAAATGAAAGTGGTGACAAGGTCACTGGTGCAAGTGAAAGTTGTAGCAACTAAACAAAATGAAAGTTATGAAACCGCGTTGATTTTAAGAATTCCTCCGAGAATTTTCTTTTTGTTGTTATTAATAATGACAGTTAAAAATGATTCTTGATCATTGACAGAAAAATATTCTTGGTCAGTTTTAAAATTATTATAAGAAATAGTTTTGTTTTTGTAATATCAAGAGAAAAATCTTACTTTTTACTGATTTTTGGTCAATTTTCACTGATTGTTGGTCAATTTTCACTGATTTTTTGTTGTTTTTTAGTCTGAGTTTGGAAATTTTGAGGGCAAAACCCCGACCCCCTCTCTAATTGTTTCTCTTAGAGAAATTATAAAGTCCTTGGAGAAATCACCAAAAAATCAGTCAAAATTCTGCTCAACACCACCAATTTTGCAAGGTCTTTTTAATTTCTCTAATATATTCAATTATAAAGGGGGTTGGGTATTTGCCCTCAAAATTTTCAAATCGGACAGAAACAATGATTTTATTATAATATTTTTATTCAGATTCTGATTCTGATCATAATATTTATTCTGATTTTAGGAGATTTCAAAAACAAAATCAGTCAGGTCACGATCTCGACATTCTACGAATACACTCACAAACTTATTATGAGAGATTCATCTCGTAAGTCAAGAAGCTGTCCGTGTTGGTCAGTTAGTCTGAAATGTATCCGTGATAATAGCGGATTATGTCATCGTAGATAAACCAGATTAACAGGTACTAACACAATTAAACATCCAGGTGGAACTTCAGGGGTGAATGAATATAAGATTTATCCCTGCTGTGCCTTCCTAGATTTTTTCAAGATCTACTTGATAACTGCCATCTATTGCATCACACACCAGATTAACTGCAATCGTGGATGCAATATTGACAACACCTGGTGATACATGACGACCATCACCGCCTGGATCATTGTTGTGGGTTAAAATACTGGGAGGAGGGGATATTTTTCTTCATGATTCCTGTATCGCTGAATAACATTAGTGGACGATATTACTGACGGGTTTTGTCAACTCATCGATGTTAAATCTTGGCATTATCAATTCTGGTATTTCTGCTTTTGTGATCGCGTGGTGTCTGAGAAACAACATCTTAAATTTTGTTGTATTCTTATCGGGTGGAAAACCGAGAAATACATCTCCAGTGGCAATCGTTGTTTCAATAACAAACCAATTGACGTATTTAAGGTCGGATAAAACTTGGTTTAGATGTTGTGTCATTTCAATGATTTGTTGCTTTAGATCGTCGTTTGGATATTCTCGTATGTAACTTTGAAACAATTGACTCAGTTTGCTGCGTACACGCGTGTGTTCAGGCGTAATAGCATCGACGAACGAATTAATAAATTTTGCGTCGATGATTGGTTTATTATTATCATCAAATCATACAAAATTGTAGTTGGCTTTAGAAGTTTTGTACCATTACTCGCAGTAAAATATTCGTTTTCAGGATCTCATAGCGACCCGTCAGCACTAATTCTTTTGGGTCTCTCAAAATACAACCAAAGATGTTGTTTTTGATACTTTAGAAGCGACAAAAATATTCGTTTGTCAGAAACGAAATCGGACCGTTGAGGGCGAGGGGGTGCTTGTGGTGCTGGTGGTTGTACTTCTGGCCATCCTAACACAGTTCGAACCGACGACTGATATATATCTACGCTGTAGTCAGGCGTTGATATTTCAATGGCGGCTGATAACGTTGGCTCATTAGCCGTGATTGCGATCTTGGATTCTTTTCCTGTGATAGAATTAATTCTCCGTTGGAATTCAAGATTGATCTGTTCTATTTGATAACTGCCGGTAGGAATACCAACAATTTTCAATCGGGGGTTCCATCAGATTTATTTGTATACGTAAATACTAATGAGTTATTTGCTTGCAACCCACCGAACGACTTTGATCAATATTTGGGCAGCTGTAATATACTCGCAATTGCACTAAGGCTATTGCTTTGGCTGGAATTGCCGTTGGAAAGCTAACTTCAAACTCAGGTTTGGTTGAGCTCGCTGATTTCATCGTGGTTGTTCGTGGTGTTGTATTAGCGACGATTTGTTCTAGCAATTCTTGCGACATTATTATTTAAGTCCTGATGTCGGAGACGGCGGTGTCTCTAATCCTTGACTGTCAATGGGTTAGTTTCCAGTTACTTCATGGTAAACCTTAATCTTTTCTGCGAATTCCTGATCTGATATTATTCCATCATTGAGACCTGATGATATCAACGACGATAATTTGGCGTGCGCGTGCGTTGCCGCTGATAGCAACGTTGTATATTCGTGTAATTAATCATCCGCACACGTAGATATCTTTTTTGCGATGATATTAAGAATTTCAGCAAAACCAGTTATAACTGCAGCACCAACTCCTATTATTGGTGTTATTATGTATGTGGCTGATAATGATCCGATTATAGTTGCTGTTGCAGCACCTACGGCGGATGCAAAATATACAATTATGTCAGTAACAACAACACTTCTACGGTAATTTTTAAGTTTTACTGTATGCGCATCAATGATATTTTTCATTTGGGTCTGACATAAACAAGCTTGCTGGTATCTCAAACGTTGAACGTGAATCGATTGGTTCATTATATAAATTACTAATACATTAAGTATATTGGCGACGAATCCAATACACCAATAATACAACACGCCGAGGTATTTTTCTTCGGGTTCCAAAACGAACGTTTCCTTGTCGTTTTGTTCCGATATCACTAACACAAATCCAGAAGATTTACTAACTGAATAACGCCGTGAAATTGTGGTAAATATTGTAAATGTTGTAACGCCGAGTATTGAGAACCTGTACATGCCGGTAACCTTGGTGGTATGTTTGATGGATTTATTGAGTGGTGTCCATAATGCTGATCCAGACGCTACTGTATATACTACATCATCGGTAATCTTTTTTATGTCAGAGAGCTTAATGTCAATGACTACTGAACTTCCAAAAATTTCATTAATGGCTCTATTTGTGTTTCTACAAAAACTTGTAAATGCGGTTATATGATTAGTATATTCAGATTGAAACGTAGTCATTCCATCATTAACTGTCATTAATGAGGTCATTTTCACGATGCTGCAATTGTCAACTTATTTCTGCGTTGCAGTGTCATCGTTTGATTCTGGTTCTCCAAGACCAGTAGTTCTATTGTTAGCCATATTAAGAGAACCAGTAATTGCATCACCGGTGAATCGTAAACGATCAACAACGTTTTTCTGATCTCAATTCTGATCGTGGTGTTGTTGCTGTCTACGTATTTTTCTGTTGCTACATCATCATCTGATTTTGGTTCTCTCACACTGACAATTGTATTTCTGTTCATGTTGAGATCGCCATATATAAGATCTAAAATTCTTTTAATACGTCCAGCAATCTCTCCCAGGTGTGTTAGAAGTGATTCCTCCGAGTTTTTAATCTTACCGCTTTTAGCAAACACCACTCAGTTATTTTCGGTCGCACCTGGAACCCGCACAATAATATCTATCAGCGGGATATTGCTCGTCTTTAACCGTCATTGCTGATCCTGAAAAACAACAACTTCATTTTGGTCCCTATCTACGAGACGCAAAAGATTAGAGAGCTCACCCTTGACCTGGTCATTGGTTGCATATTTGGATAAGTCACCTTGGCGTTTGCCCTGAGTAAGACTCCGAGCAGATCTTACGTAAATATATACCATTGTATATTCACTAGACCTGTTTAAAACGTTGGACGATGTGGTATACTCGTGCACCACTTTATGAGGCAGTGTCAGCCACCTTGACACAGCGTCGAGCACAGCAAGTACTGCACGTCCACATATTGGCGGATCAGTTATTGTCTGTGTTGGTAAATTTGAATACCACATCGGAGTGCTTTGAAGTCTGTCAACATATTTTAAAAATTCTTTTGGTGGCGCCAACCCATACGAATCAAAATAAACAACTCCACGTGGTTGAATCGCATATGCAACCCATTGAGTAACTGGACTAGAACTTCCATCGAGATTAATGATACCGGTTTCAACACGGTTTTTTGGTAATTGATCACGCATAAAAACACCTCTGACGTTTTTGATGTTTAACTTTTTAGCAGCGTCAAGTAAATCAAAATTGGACAGGGTAAGAATGTTTAGCGAAGTGTCTCGGGCAGTCTCAGACCTAAGCCGCTCGTGGCTTGACCGTACCATGAATGAAGGGTTCCTGGCAGTCTTAGA